>APFE031164084.1:797-58226 GCA_000404065.3 Pinus taeda
AGTGCATTACCTTCATGAATTCTGATTGGGATATACATCCTAATAGAGTACTGACTGCTTTTGCATTTGTTTCATACTTCTTTTTCTCATCTGCATCTGTAGGAGTAGTTGAAGGGAAAGAATAGCCTATCTCTACAATGTTCCAAACTTCTGTACCAAGAGATTGAAGATAGGCAGTAACTCTTACCTTCCAATAGTTGAAGTTTGTTCCATCAAAGATCGGTGGCCTGATAGATGCTTCCCTCTCGTAGTTGCTCATGATGAAAAGATCTTCCTTCAAGCGATCAAGCTTCTTTAGAAGGACCTGCTCTGATACCAATTGTTGAAAATAATACTGATGAGGGGGGGTGAATCAGTATTATCTAGATCTTTTAACAATTCTTCCTTATTTATACTTTGAATATTTTTGCATATCAATACCATAAATAATGAGCATGACAAGAAAAGCAGACAGTCACATCAAAGAACACCAGATATAAGGTGGAAACCCAATGTGGGTGAAAACCACCTGCTGCAATATGTCTCTATCTTCTTTCAAATTAGAAACTCCTTTTACAATGGTCTTGTTCTGGTGCAGTCCTTTACCAGTACGCAGGCTGCAACCTGCAGAGAGCTACAACTCTGTCTCGTTTTCCAGTCTCTCCTGGAAGGGAGCTACAACCCCCTACTTCTTTTCAAGGACCACTTTTCATAAATTTTCAAACTGGATCCATATACATCAAGTACATGTAAACTTATACAGACAACTGTAGTAACCAGATCAATAATAACAGAACAGAAACCAGAACATCTTATCAACAGAAAAATTCAACCAACAGAAGATCTTAAATCAGATACGCAGCTTTCGTTTTACTGGCCTGCGTTGCTACGCACTTCACCCTCTGTCTCACTGTGTATACCCGCAGATCTTCTTCTGCTGAACTGCGTGCCCACGCACTTCTCCTTTCACTGATCTGCGTATAGTACGCACCCAATTGCACTATCGCGCCGCGTACTTTCACAGCAGGTACGTGCCCAAGAGAATAATCGCGCCGCGTGCTGCTACAGAAAGCACGCACCTGAACCACAGTCGCCCTGCGTACCCACGCACTGAACCTTCGCCGCCCCTACGCACCCACGCACTGAACCTTCGGCGCTCCTGCATACCCATGCAGTAAACCTTCGGCGCCTCTGCGTACCCACGCACTGAGCCTTCGGCGCCTCTGCGTACCTCGACCAAGGGCTGAAATAAAGTCAGATGCTCAGATCTGAACTCGCGCTCAAGAGATCACCCTTCGCAGATTCGCTTCTAACTTCTCCTTTATAGATCAATCTTTTAAGACCAAGAACCCAAATAAATCAGATCTTAAGATATTCAATCACTCAAAGATGCTCAAGCCAAATGATCTCCTTGGCTTTATATAGGCAAGCTCTTCCTCAAATCAAGGATCAAGGGGCTCAATAATAATAATAAAATAAGCAATACCACGGACCCAAAACCATGATAACCCAATACTGTTGGCTAAATATCATGAGAAACCCCACGAGTGGGCGCTTTAACTGCCTTGGAATGTGTGCACTGGGGTACGCACCTAATGGATGGATAATCCGCGTATTTGGACGCGGTCCCTGCATGGCATGCCTGCGGGTACGCACCTCCTGAACTGTTCTCCTGCGTACTTCTTTATTTTTATCAAAATGAATGGGTGTTGCCATCAAGTACAACACCAGAACCATAATGCCAACACACGTTGCATCGCATGATCGCTATCGGGGATTACAAGAGCACTTACAATGACTTGGGGTTATCGTGATGTGCGATTGTGATCAATCACATCGCGGTATCACAATCAGGGCTACATAGTGGAGCGGGCATATACACATACACATCTGCGATCTGATGAACTAGACACGATGGTTATATAAATATTATATCATAAAATTTGAGATCCGCCGAAAGGCATTTACCTATGTGTTTTGCACATTTTTGTTATTTAACGAAATACAGAGAAACGACACTGATGCCATAAGACCCGAACCTGAAAGTGTTCATGAAGGGAAATATATAATATTTGAAGTCTAGAAGGAGCCATTTTTCACATTATTTTCACAATTTTTAACATATTTTTAAGAAACAAAGGAGCAACGCCGAAGCGACTTGCGATAGCGATGAGGATGGACCTGATAGAGGAATAGACCATATTTAAGGACTTTTCAAGTCTGAAATGAACATAGCTTGGTTTTCACAGTGTTGCATCATTTCTCTATGTAAAATAGAAAACAACCATTGTTGGTATTTGAAAGGATTTAAAAGGCCCAAAGACCCATTCCATTATAGAACAGAGGCTGGGAGACAGAGACTAGGAGATAGATATCGGAAGATAGAGACCGAGAGACAGAAGGCTAGAAGGGGAAAGGAAACAATGCAACACAACCAACCAACAAATGATCATGGAGTATCTCTGGCATGAGTGAGCCACCTGACAGTGCAACACATTTACCAGAATTTGGTTACTATGCTGTTAGAAAAAGAAACCTCTGAGCTCATGCATGTCTAGTCATGGCATCAAATAGTTAAATAGACAGAGGGGATAGATCAAGATACCCCAAGCCTTTGAGAGCTCGTGAGCATTGTAAAAAGCCTATAAATGGCTAAAAGTTAGAAGTATGAGAGCTTCAACTTTTGGAGACTATGGACACTTTGTTCCTTGTAGCATCTAATCTTCATTCCAGTAATACAAGCTTCTTTTGTTGTTACATGTTCAATTCCCATTTTCTCCTTTGTTCTAAGCTTTCACTTGAATAGGTTATTCATGTTTTCTTCTATGTCTAATCCCAAATAACTGTCATCTTATCTCTGTGTTGATAAATTAGATTTGAAAGTTTCATATACTCTTTGTAGCTAGCCATTCATATGTGTTTATGTATGCATTCGCTGGCACAGTCAATATTCTCCATCTATCCATTGAATCTATAAACTATTGAGCATTAGTGGTATAAAGCCTTGTCAAGCTGAGGGTGTTTGTGCATTTCTGCAGTGAAAATAGAGTTGAAACAGTCATCTGGCTTGATCCAAACCGTAATCCGTTCCAATAGTTCAGAGAAAAATATGGAAGATTTATATGTTATCAGGCATCTTCGAGCTACAACCTAGGAGAGCTTCCTGGAGTGATAACATAATTGGTGCCATTTCCAGGGAGAGGAGACTGAAGCTCAACTTCCCTGGGAGATGACACAAATCCAGCATTGATGATAGACAAAGTCTGGGCACTTTTTCAGTTGTAATCATCTATCTAGAAACTCTATTGAAGGACGAACCTCTTGGCAACTCCACTTCATAGTTCTAGCTTAGCTTGTGAGACATTTTTAGAGAAATCCTTAGAAGCCACAAGCTGACTAAAGAAATTTAACTCAGCCATATTAAACATATATGCAAATTAACAAAAAATAATAATCAAACCAACAAGACACAAAAGACAAACTGGCAGAAAAGGTAGAGATCCATCATGTGGTCTCTCACGCTCATGTAATTCACGTTTATTCAAATAAATGAATAATACATTTAAATACATGAGCAAGTGGTCTTAAGATAGTGCGTCTATCTTACACTCACTTAGTTGAGACATTTTCTCAACTTACACACTAATTTAGGAGAACTAGTTGGAGAGAATCTCTCCTCCTAACTAAACTCCTTAGTTTAAGAAATTAACTCTTATGATTTAATTTAATTAATAATTTAATTTGGATTTATAATTTTTTTTAAGAGAGTGAGGCTAAAATTCCACCCTCAATGATAAATCCAAAAATAACAAGGAACTATCTTCCAGGTTCTCAAGTTGCTCCTCAAAAATCATTTTCCTGAAAAAACTACAAAATCTGGATGCTGAAAAAAACTCAAATCTGAAGAGAACATGAATGAACTATATGTCTGATTCATCTCTGAATGTCGCTTGAAAACTCCATCATGTGCCAAGTTGCAAAAGGATCCAACTGTCCTTTGTTGGAAAATACCATTCAGTGTCCACTGACACAATTTGATGATGCCCACTGGCGTATTTGCTGATGATGATCGCCTATTGGCTGAAGATGTCAAAAAAAAACTCAATATTTCTTTTTCTATGATGAAAGCTGCTCACTACTGCTTTGTTGTGGGTCGCCCACTTGTGAATTTGCTGATTCTCACTGCTGATGAAAAATGCCCACTGGATGATGAAGATGCACACTGGCTGATGAAGATGCCCACTGGCTGCTTCAATGATGTTGTCGAGACTTTTAGTCTGACAACCACTTGTTAATTTCATTGACATTTTGCCCCCTTTGTTAGCTGAAAGGAGAGACAATCATCTGCATTTGATATCGGAACTCCCCCCTTCGGGTGTAGTAGAGTTTCACTGTTTTACTCCCCCATTCAATTGCACGAGAGTACCATCTTCATTTGACTGTTGGCTATAGTATGTGTGAGTGAATTCGATTGTAAAACTTGTACAATCTTCTGGTTGTGGCTGACCATTCCTAGGGATTAATCCATGAATAATTTATCTTTAATCTGGTAGGTTGGTCGTTTTTGCAACATTTCTCTGATGAATGATTCTGCTTGCCACAATGGTGACAAGGATGAATATCAAAACAATGGTCTTCTACCGATTCTTTGACAACGAGAACATTTCGGTTTGTCTACAACTAGAGTTTGCATGAATTGTTGTTTGTCTGCACTTTCAATTTGTGTGCATTTATGTTTATCTACAACTTGCAGAGAACTTGCTGAGGTGATATGTTCAAGTAATCCGGCACTGGAAAACTGAATGGGCTGTGAATAATTAGGGATATGTAATTTGTTGTCATTTTCGACATATACTAAGCCACATCGATTTCGATTACTTTGAATTTCTTCCCATGGCTTGATGATGGGTTTGGAAGAAAGTTGAATTTGATCATGAACAACTTCGACACTTGAATTTGTTTGGATGAGTGATTTGGAATCAACATCTTTATCTTCATCTGTATGGTTAAATGACTTGGAAGAAGCACTCTTCTATTGCAACTTATCTCTTTGTAGTTGCAACTCTAGTTGAAGGAACTCAAATTTTTCATGTGCATGTTGAATATGCACTTGAATGTTAGCAAGAGTTTCTTTGTTGATTTCTACCATACCGTCAACTAATGATAACATTAAATTGTGAAAAATTTGGGATAGCTGAATGTGTGTCACCATATTGTCTTGCTTACTTTGAAGTCAGGCTTGCTTGGTGTAGAAGTTGTGTTTGAAAATTTCTCACTTGAGTCGATCACTGAAATGACATGCTCGCTTGTATTGGTTGTTGATTGTTGAACACTTGCTTGATTGCTAATTCTACGCTCGCTTGACGATGATCTCTTTTCTTGAATGAAACGTTATGAATGCTTTAATGAACTTTACATAGGCTTGCTTGTTGTAGATACATGCTTGTTTTGATGCTTACTTGAAGATTAGAGTCCACACTCATTTGAAGATGATTGCTTGCTGGATTATCTGCTTGAACTTGCTTGATTGTTTTACTTACACTTGGTGCTTTCTTGAATGTATTCACTAAATGCATTGAAAAAAAAGGAAGGGTGTCGAACACTATCGAAAATGCACCCAAGAGACAAATGAAAAGTTCAATCTTGATGAATCAGTTGAAGACTTGACTTAATGTAAACACCTTAACAATTTAAATTAGGGTGTTGGTTACAACCAAGAATGCACCCGTACAATTCAGCGAAAAAATGTTTATCAGCAAGTGATATAAAAAGTGTTGATGATGTTGATTGCGATTGTACTTTGAAATTCTTGAGTGTGTAGCATCCTTAACTTGATGGCATGAATTAGCTATTGTGAAATGTTGTTGCAGAAGATTGCTTTTATCAAGTTGATGATGTGACACTTTGTGCTTATGAACATAAGTGATTATGGGAGCTTTAATTTTAGGAGCTTGATTGATGACTTGTAGATGTAATCTTTTCTTATGTGCATGTAGTTTTTTTGTTGAAGCATAAGAAAAAGAGTGTTTTACAAAATCGACACAAGTCATGCAAACACATCCACGACATAGTGTGTACCTATGATTCCCTTAGTCAATTTTGGGAGGATCTAGGACACGATCACCACAAAATGATATGTTTTTATTAAATAGTGAATTACATCACCCTTCACCTTCACAACATTGTGAATGAAATTTCTCAAACAATGAGAACTCCTTGAAACAATTTGTCTTCAAAAAAGACTCACCCGCTTTCTTCAACACTTGTCATTCTGCACTTAAAAAAAAATGCACACTTATTGCTCCAAAATTACAAAAATAAATTTACCTTATCTCTTCCAAAATATCTTCTTATTTCTCCCATACAAAATATGCATCTTATCACTCCATTGCAAATCTTTGCTTTTTAAAATGCTTTTACATAAATCCCATTAAAAAGTTCATTTCACATGATGTGAGAAAAAATGAAGAAATATACTAACACTTATCTTACCCACTTATTATTTGAAGCCATATGAAATTCCATTTTAATTTGCTACCTTGAAAATTTATATTTAGATTTTGCATCCTCTACACATTCCTCCAGGATTCAAAGTGCAATTAAAAGACAACTTTTCTCATAGCTTTGGTCATGAACACCAGTCATAAACTGTTACATTGAATTTATTTCCAGAAGCCGATTTCACAAAACTTAACACCGCAATGTTGAAATCTCACTTGTAAGGAAAACAGAAAGTAATTTCGAGAACAAAATGTTGTTGCAGAGCCACAGAAAAACAAAATTTGTTGGGTGCAACCATCATTTCTATGAACTCAATTGAGATCTTTACCAAACATTAGCAGGTGATTCGGATCTAGAGGTTAAAGAATCAAACAAAATTGATTTAGGGCATAAAACATATAAGCCATAATTTGCAGAATTTGCAACTTCACAGAAAATACGACAAACTTACATTCGACTTCATTGCTTGAGCTTCCAGAAAATAGCATAAGACTAGCCACTCTTGTCGCACAACCACCTAATTGTCTCTTGTAAAATCATTCCCATGTCTTCTCTCTAAAAACTGTATTAATCACAGCGAGTATTATCTTCCTTGATTTTTATTATACACAGCAAACGATGAATTTTTCTAGGCCTCCTCACTAGCTAGCTCGGAACGATGCTCTTCGAGCTTGCTTTCTGCGAACATCGACTCTTTTTTTTCTTGAATATGAGGCACCACACAAGAGAAAATGATCCATCTCCTTAAAATCTTATATCTTCTGCATTTACTCCCTTATGGAAGAACTTGGTGAAAGACCTCGGTCTTTAAGCGAAAATTCAATAACAAATTCTTCTATGATTGGTATTGTAAATGATGTCTATGACCATTCTTCCTAAAATCACTTCACATGTGTCCCTGTAAATTACAATATACTCAACTGTTCTTTTAAAAAATGCAAGAAGCCACGAATTTTTTTCGTAAACATGGCAGAAAACATAAAGTTGACGCAATTGTTATGGAATTTTCTGATCCTTGCACGTAAGATACGCAATTGCAGAACTTTTTCTAAAAATTTTCAGATGAATTCCCTTGTGCACGCTCTATGCTCTCACCGTGAGCTATTTTTCTTGGCTTCGTCGAATAAAATTTACCTTTAAACGAGCATGGAAGTAGAAGAAACCATGTGTTAATAAAAGTGCCCAAAGCCACTGTGATCTACAGTTGCGGGCCCTTCTTCACTCCCAGCCATATTAAACGATCAATGTTGCTCAACGCAGAGCCATTTTCCTTGTGCGTTCTAAATTTTCTCTTGTTTCCAGTCACATTCCTCTGCAGATATGTTCCTCCACAACTACAAGCTCCCGTTGAAGGCTTTGAATGCAGCCTCCTCCCTACCAATAACTCTCAAGTGATTCTCACGCCAATACAAGTACGCAACCTCATCAAGCTCTCAGGTAATCAATATAGGTATGCAGCCTCACACAGGTCTCATGTAGCTCTGGTACCACATAAAGGAATTTAACTCAACCATATTAAACATATATGCAAATTAACACAAAATAATAATCAAACCAGCAACACACAAAAGACAAACTAGTGGAAAAGGCAGAGATCCATCATGTGGTCTCTCACACTCATGTAATTCACATTTACTCAAATAATTTAATAATACATTTAAATACATGAGCAAGTGGTCTTAAGATAGTGCATCTATCTTAGACTCACTTGGTTGAGACATTTTCTCAACTTACGCACTAATTTAGGAGAACTAGTTGGAGAGAATCTCTCCTCCTAACTAAACTCCTTAGTTTCAGAAACTAACTATTATGATTTAATTTAATTAATAATTTAATTTGGATTTATAATTGTTTTTAAGAGAGTGAGGCTAACACTAACCCAATATTTGACCCTGAAAAATCATCAAAGAAATAAAGGCATTACAAAAAGGAGCATTAGGTTTAGGTAGTTCTAAACAATATTTTATACCTCTTCAAGAAAATCCTGCAATAGAACAAATATATGTTGAGAGTATAGAATCTCATACTAGCAGTGAAGAAAAAATATCAGAGATTCATAAAACTCCTTATTCTCTAGGTTCTCCTTTTGTTGTAAGCCCAAAGGAAACTTCACCTCCTGTCCATCAAACTCCTTTAGTCCTATCAATCACTCCTCAACCCTCTGTCATTCAGACTTCCAGTACCCTTGTAGCCACCACAGCTATGGCAGGATCACAAGCACCTACCGAAATGGAAAGAATCATAGCTGCTAGGTATGGACCTCTAGTACTGCCCACTCCTTTGAATGCCATGCCTACCGGAGAATATCATAAGTATATTCCTAATTTCACTGGGACTGAAGGTGTTACAACTAAAGAACATCTTGAATCATTCTATAGATACGTTGATAACATGGACATTAGTGAAGATGATGTGTGGATGAGTGTCTTTATCCAAAGCCTAGATGGAGAGGCTAGGAAATGGTTCATAGAACTAACCCCAAGGTCTATAGTAGATATTGAGTCTTTAGATGATGCATTCCTAAAGAATTGCGGGGATAAGAGGGATCTACTTGACTACCACACCGAGTTTGGCAACTTAAAGAGGGAAAATGGTGAGTTGTTGTCTGATTTTAATAAGAGGTTTAACCACATGTATAGCAAGATACCAGCTGAAGTAAAACCCACCACTACCTCTGCTAAACTCATCTATGCCAGTGCCTTTGATTCTGACTTCTATCTAATGTTGAGGGAGAGACGATGTGCTACCTTCGCTGATATGCAGGATGTAGCCTTGGAAGTAGAATCAAACATCATGGCTATAGAGAAGCTCAAGGGGAATGTTGATATAAGGAGATATAGGGGTGAATCTTCATCATCTTCAGATCCCAAGATAGGTAAAATGACCAAGATGATAGAGTCATTAGCCTCTAAAATCTCCAAATTAAAAGTTGAGTAGCACCCTAGGAAAGGAAGAGTTCCTAATACCTTTACTCCTAGAAACCCAAATCCATATAGAAGAGCTAATGGGCAGTTGCGGATTCTGCAAAGAAGAAAAGATGTCAATGAAGACCAAAGGATGAAGACCCCTTTCCAAGATGTAATAATGGAAGAAGATCAATTTGAAGAAGATGAGGAGATCCATTATCTGGAAGACAAAGGAAATGCCTCCTTTTTGACCTTAGTTGCCTATGAAAAGTCATTATTTAATAATCAGATCAACCAAGAGTGGGATGGTGGCACTGTTATGCAAACTAAAGATCGGCACATATATGATATAAGGTCAAACATGAATAATGCCAAGGAAACTCCTATTCAAATAGCTACTGTCCCTGCAATACAACAAGCTAATAAGAAGAAACAACTGGTAGTGGATCACATCATCCTCAAAGCTCCAACTCACGAGGTAAGAGGCCCTGACAAGTCTCCTTCTCCTTTTAGTTTTGAATCATAAATCCAGAAGCTAACTAGTGAAGAATGATTCCTTCAAGAGATCTATCCTTGAGGCCCTTGAGCCTAAAGCCATCTGAGCCTCCACTGACTATGTAAATCTGCAAGATGACAAACCAGCTATTGTCCTCATCCCAATGATTGAAAATTATGATGACAACTCCCCATAATTCTATGTCTCTCTGACTATTGATGACAAAATCCTTCACAACTGCCTTTTAGACATAGGAGCTAGCCATAATCTAATGCCCAAGGCTATCATGGATGAGTTCGGTCTTGACATTACCAAGCCTTATCATGACCTATTTTATTTTAACTATAGAAAGGTGAAATGTTTGGGATTAATCAAAGACATAGCCAACACCTTGTCTCAACTGCCCATGAAGAGCATGATGATGGATATTGTGGTATCAGATGTACCCCCCAAGTTTGGCATGTTGCTTTCCAGAGGTTGGATCAAGATATTAGGTGGAACATTTCAAAATGATCTATCCTATGCTACTATCCCAGTTTTTGGAGGTAAAAGTAGGAGATTATATAGAGAGGCTCAGTTGTCTTATATCATCAGTGATGAAACGAATCCCACTAATCATCCTATCTATGTTGTTGACACTGATTTTGGAGCCTGTATTCTTTAGATTGAAGAATCCCAGTTGGCCTCCACGCAGCTTAAGAAACCAGTTTGCTCGATCATAGAGGAAGAAGGCCCACAAATTTGGGAGATGTTCTTTGATGGAGCCTGCTCTAAGGAAGTTGCAGGGGCAAGTGTAGTCCTTGTGTCCCCCACACAAGAATGCATTAATTTATCTTTAAAATTAACATTTCAGGCCATAAATAACATAGCATAGTATGAATCCTTGATATTGGGCTTAAAAGCTGCTAAAGGGATGGGCATCAAAGGTCTAAAGGTGTTTCGAGATGCAGACCTTATCATTCAGCAGGTGAACAAAACTTTCCAAGAAAAGCATCCAAGGCTAAAAGCATACAGAGATGAGGTATGGAAGCTTAAGGACTCTTTTAATATTTTCAACATTTCTTACATCCCAAGAATGAAAAACCAGCTTGTTGATTCCCTTGTTGTGTTTGCTAGCATGTTTATTCCTCCTTTGCCTCCTAAATTGACTTATGATGTTCAGGTGAAATATAGACGATCTCTGCCTGACAATGTCAAATACTGGAAATTTTTTGAAGATGATGATGAAATTTCTGATATTTTTGCTTAGGAATACAATGATCTTAAGACCTATGACACCAACATCATTCCGCATAAGATTCCACTGGAAAAGGACACCATCCCTTTTGAGCAGAAATTAAGACCTATCAGCCCCCTCTTATTTCATTTAAGTGAAAGGAAATCAAAAAACTATTGGAGGACAAAAACAAAAGCTGGGATTCCAAGTTAAATTTTTCGCTATGTGTTGAAAGAGCTACCAACAAGAAGTCCATAGGAAATTCTCCTTTTAAGCTAGTTTATGGTGCTGATGTCGTTTTTCCTGTCCAACTGATTCTCCATGTGGCCAAATTCTTGCAAGAAGAACAGGATGAAGAGATTGACATGGCAAGGAGGATGAGTAACTTGGTTGAATTACAATATATCAAAGAACAATTGGTTTAGAAGTCAAGAATTCATCAGAAGAAGATTAAAGAAACCTTTGATAGAAAGGCAAAAATTGACAGTTTTCAAGTTGGTGACTGGGTTCTCAAATGGGATGCATTGAAGGAAAAGAAAGGTAATCACGGTAAGTTTTACTCCTTATGGACAGGTCCATTTGTCATCACTTAAATTCAGTAGAACAATACCTTTATTATGTATAGTCTGGAAGGAGAAGATGTTTTTGGTGGCCTAGTCAATGGGTGGTTCTTGAAACTTTATTTCATTTAAGGCTTTAAAGCCTTGATATTGTAAATTTGTTTTTCAATTTTTATTTTTTATGCAAAATAAACTCCATGCCCAATGGAACACTAGGGGATAGATTTGATTTTGGTTTTATAGAAAAGGCATTGGTCTCTGGTTCTTGAAACCTCACATGGAGGCTTTCATTCCCAGAAGGGGCCAGTGTTAGCCTTGTTGGCATGGGGCCCAAAATGGCTCCAAAACACTCTCAAAGTCTTCAAAATCTTCTTAAATATCATTAAAAATATCAAACAATCGCATGCCAAGAGCCCTTAGAATGGCTGAAAAACACGTTCAGGAGGCAAAAACCAAAGAAAACAATGAAAAAGCAGAGTATTGGAGGCGTGAGCAGTGAAATTCACATTAGCCGTCAGATCTGGCCGATCAACGGTCTAGATCTGATCAGTGGATCGTAATCGGTGGTCGCAATCGATGGTCATAATTGGCGGTCGTAATTGGCAGTGGCAATCGGCGGTGGCAAGAAAACACTTGCGACAATGACCGGTTGAGTCAACATGGACCGTTGATCAAACACGCAAATCGATGGCCCATGTTGCATCGCATGATCATTATCGGGGATTACAAGAGCACTTACAACAGCCCAAGGTTATCGTGATGTGCGATTGCGATCAATCGCATCACAATATTGTAATCGGGGCTACATAGGGGAGCGGGCATATACACATCCACATCTGTGATCCGATGAACCAGACCCGATGGTTATATAAATATTATTGCATAAAATTTGAGATATGCTAAAATGAATTTTCCTATGTGTTTTGCATATTTTCGTTATTTAACGAAATACAAAGAAACAACATCGATGCGATAAGAACCAGACCTGAAAGGGTTCGTGAAGCGAAATATATAATATTTGAAGTCTGGAGGGAGCCATTTTTCACGTTAAATTCATAATTTTTAACGTATTTTTAAAAAACAAAGGAGCAAGGCTGAAGTGACTTTCAATAGCGATGAGGATGGACCCAATAGAGGAATAGACCATATTCAAGGACTTTTGGAGTCCGAAATGAACAAATCTTGTTGGGATTTCACAATGTTGTAGCATTTCTCTGTGTAAAATAGAAAACGGTCATTGTTGGTATTTGAAAGGATTTCTAAGGCCCAAAGACCCATTCCATTACAAAACAGAGGCTGGGAGACAGAGACTGGCAGACAGAGACCAGGAGACAGAAGGCCAAAAGGGGAAAGGAAAAGCACAACATGGCCAAACCAACAAATAATCATGGAGCATCACTGGCACAAGCGAGCCACCTGATAGCGCAACACATTTACCAGAATTTGGTTACTATGATGTTAGAAAAAGAAACATTCGAGTTCATGTATGTCTATTCATGGCATAAAATAGTTAAAAAGACAGAGGGGATAGATTAAGATACCTCGAGCCTTTGAGAGCTCGTGAGCATTGTAAAAAGCCTCTAAATGGCTGAAAGTTAGAAGTATGAAAGGTTCAACTTTTGGAGACTATGGATACTCTGTTCCTTGTAGCATCCAATATTCATTCAAGTAATACAAGCTTCTTTTGCTGTTACATGTTCAATTCCCATTTTCTCCTCTATTCTAAGCTTGCACTTGAATAGGTTATTCATGTTTTCTTCTGTGTCTAATGCCAAATAACTTTCATCTTATCTCTACATTGATAAATTAGATTTGAAAGTTTAATCTACTTTCTGTAGCTAGCCATTCATATGTGTTTATGTATGCATATGTTGGTACAGTCAATATTCTCCATCTATCCATTGAATCTATAAACTATTGAGCATTAGTGGTATAAAGCCTTGTCAAGCTGAGGGTGTTCATGCATTTCTGGAGTGAAAATAGAGTTGAAATAGTCATCCGACTTGATCCAAACCTTAATCCATTCCAATAGTTCAGAGAATAATATGGAAGATTTATGTGTTACCAGGCATCTCCGAGCTACAACCTATGAGAGATTCTTGGAGTGATAATAGGATCTACAAGGAACTTGGCATGTGTTTCCTTATTTATTGTCTGAGATGGATGTGTAGGAAGTTGTAGGGTATTGGTCATCAGAGTGGAATACAGTGCTAGAGGTGGGAGCAAACAAAGGTGCAGAAAACTCCACTGCACAAAAGTAGAAGGATGCCACTCAAAAAGTCACGTGCAAATTTGCTAAAAAAAAGAAAAATTAGGTTGCTAATGGAGTTTTAGAGAGGCACATCTGGAGGAAGAGTTCACTACGAAAGAGAAGGTAGAGAAAGAACAACATGATGCTGAGGAGAGTGAGAAGTTTTCTTGACATTAAATATTCACTAATTACATCAAAGAAGCTTCTAGAAGAGGTAAAGAAGAGTAAAAGTATCTAATGCCATCAAAGTTACACAAAAATCCATCAATTACATGCCCAAATAGTCAATCCAAGTGAAAACTGTGCTCAACTGGCCGAACTGGTCAAAAACAGGCAAAATTTGCTCTACCGGTCGCACCTCTGGCTCTACCAGTCGCACCTTTTGGCAGCGCTGTTTGAAGGCCTTCCCGGAGTCCAAATCAGATGCAGGATAGCTCGTTGGAAAGGTCTGGAAGTATACTTTCCAACCCAACTAGAATTTCTGAATTTGGAGTTGATTTGACCCCTCAAAAATCAAATCTCCCAAGACTGCTTTCTGTAACTCAAAAAGGGGGCAGAAAGTCAAAATTTGGCTGTATTTTGAGCTTTTGGGTGCCCAAATCTCCACAAAAATTTGAAATCCTTCCATAAACAAGTGTATTTTTGCATGACAAATCCAACCATATAAATTTTTCCCCATTCCGAGCTGTATCGACTACCGGTCTCGTACGGGGTGAGACCGATAGAATGGCCAAAACCTGTCAAATTCCCAAAAATGCAAAAAATGCCTCAAAATTCTCAAAATTTCTTGGGTTTGCTGCCAAAAGGAAGATTATGAGTACCGTGATGAGTAAGAGAAGCTTCGGCCAAGATACTGAGCGGGTTGGTCTTCTTCCTTCCTTTGGGAGCCTTGGTCAACCTCCTTTGAAGAATTTTCATCTTCGCTTTGCAAACATGCATTCTTGCCCAATAATGAGTTTTCATATTTCTTAGCAAGTTGTTGTTCTGATTGGCCTTAGCCAACAGCCCCTCTAAGTGTGTGTTGACTCGGATAAGCATGGATTCTCTCTCTTTAGGCAGCAAGTCACCGGGCCTCCTACGGTTGATGACTCGGTCACTTCGAATTCTCCATAGCTCGTCCAATTCCTTCTCATCCTCCAGCTGTTTAATCCGCTGCTCCAAATATGTGTTTACCCATTTGGCCTTCAACAAATTTGTTTGCAGTGACTGAATCTCGGCGCTTTGCTCTTGGATAATATCTCTGAGCTCTGTGGTAGGAGGAGCATCGTCAAGATCAATAACCGGAACACCATACACTCTCTCCTCAATCATGGGCTGCTTGCCCCTCTCTGCTACCTGTGCTGCTATCGGCAACGAGGCCCCTTCCACCTGATGTGGAGATAGCACTCGCTGATCTGATGATGATGACGAGACCCCTTCCACCTGCTGTGGAGAAAATACTCGTCGAGCTGCTGCAAACAAGGTCCTATGACCTTTCTGATATGTACAATGTAGTGGGGAAACAACATGTGTCGGCACCATAATCTCTGCCTGGCGTGATGGACCTCCCTCCTCATGAATGATCTGTGGCTCTGGCTGTGGCCGTGATGTCGCTGTAAAGACCTCATGAGAAATGAAGTCTGCCCATGAAATGCCCTGCTGACTCAACTCGATCGATTTGGCACTTAGGAGGGTGATTTAGAGTGATTTGGAAAGTTTCTGGCAAACCCATCTCGACTAGTTGCACCTCCAACTCAACTAGTCGCACCCCTCTGACTCGTCGCTCCAGTTCAAAAATTACACTGTGGGAGCAGCTCTGACTAGTCGCACCTCCAACTCAACTAGTCTCTCCCTTTTGCAGGAGGCTTTTGGAGGCCTTCCCGGTGTCAGAATTGGGCGTAGGGTGGCTTGTTGGAAAGGTATTTGAGTCTAATTTCCAAAACAAGTGGAATTTTTCAATTTTTAGTTGATTTGACCTGTCAAAAATCAAATATACCAAGACTGGTCAAAAAGTGCCAAATGAGGCTGCCTAAAAGAAGAATGCTGTTGCAGGAAACTTTTGAACGCCTTCCTCAACCCAAAATTGAGTTTAGGATAGCTCATTAGAAATCTCTTTGTGTCTAGTTATCATTTTAGCCATCAAGAAAATCATTTGGCCAACTAAGCTAGGAAAAAACTTGATTTTCCCAAGGTCACTTAAGAGGTGTCTTTGATTCTCCTGAGGCAACGGTATTCTTGACATTTATCTCAAACCATGACACCTGTGTAAACATTGAGGGATTTTTTTCTTCTTTGGCATGTTTTGGACAAAAACCTCTCTCAGTTTCCCAAAATTCATCTTTGATTTCTCTGGAACATTATTTGAGTGCGACTTGTCCCGATGTGTGAAACAAGGAATTCTCTCAAAATGAAGCGAAATGAAGGGGATAGGGGGCTTCTAAATTCTTGGGGAAATTTGTGGGAGTGGGAAGTGATGTTAGGAAGTAGGGGAAAGTGGAATCTCAGAGATTGAGTGAGGGGAAGGGATCCAAAATGGAAAAACATAGGCCCAACCTAGAAAATTGCCAAGTTGTAGCTAGAAACTAGGGTTTGTGGAAAAATGAGGAATTTGGCGGATCTAAGGGATGGGAAGTGTTTTATAAGGTACTTTAAGGATAGGGGAAGGTGTATGAACATCAGGATATGAGTTTTGCTGATGATTTGGCCACCCAAGAGAAATTGCCTTCAAAACCCTAGGAGAGGGAAATGAGTTTGCCTAGGCACAACTAAAGCATGAATAAGGTGTAAAATGACTCATTAGACACTGACATGATAATGACAACCTTATGAATGATGATAGAATCAGCTAAATGATGACATAGACTGCCATTTGGACAACTTTAGAAGGAGTGAAAGCAAACCCTAGACCTAATGCCTAGTGACCAAATTTTGCTTGAAAACTCTTTGAAATGACAAAATTTGACCTTGACACTTCAAAATAACTTTGTAAGAGCATATTTGATCACTGTAGGAAGGCTGGAAAGAATGACACTAATAGTACTTATACAAAATGATTAGGAATAATTCCCCATGAAAGGAAGAAACTTTCCCCACCAAAATCCCTTGATTAGTGGATCGGGTCCCCAATACTAGGAATCTGCATTAAATGGTAGGGAGCATGTTCCTAGATTTTCTCAATCATTGGAGTTCCACAATCTATGCCATAATTCCATAATATCTTATAGATTTAGTATTTATTATTGATCCTCCTGTAGTAGGGAACAAGTTCCTAAAGTATCTCCTCATCCAAATCCTCATAATTGCCCAATATTCTCATAATATTCCATAAAAATAAATAATATTAGGCAGAAATAACCAATTATTCATAAATCTTCCTAATGAATATATTAAAGTTAAAATACATTATCTAATGCAGAAAGAGAGGTTTAATGTGCTGAAGGATGGTCATAGACCTTAAATTAATGTTTAATTTAGAGGCATGGGCCTTAATTTATGTCTAATTTAGAGGCCCATCATACCCCTCGCTGAAAGCATTGCTCATCCTCTGAACAACTTAGTGACCTCATTGTGCCTCATCCATGGCCCTAGTGGCCTCTCTCTTGTACATTAAGAATCTTGCCTATAATTTCTGCAAGGGCAAGCCCAAAAACATATTTGTGCAAATAAAAATCATTGTTTCTTGAGACCATTAGCTTGCCTTCTTCCCCTTATTCAAGATAGTTCTTGAATATTTTTTAGTTTGGCAAGGTATTCCACATCCTTATCAACCTTCTACTACCTTTTTCCACCATTTGGACACCTCTAGCACCTTCAAAATGGATTTAGATGAGAACTAGGACATCTTGTTGTAATTCCCGTCGAAACTACAGGAAACCTACAGGAAGCCCCGTTAAAACTACATGAAACCTTTTTTGAGCATAAATGATATTCTGAGCCTAGGATAGGCCCTCAACTTGACTCCCATTCCCTTTTCCCATTTTTAGGCCTGGGACAAAAGCTAGAAAGAGATTGGAGACCTCTTGGAAAACATCTTTTCATCACTATAGTTTGAGTTTTGTTTTGATAGCGAATGCCTCATTTCCTTTTCTTGCCTTCTTCTTCTCTCTTGTGGCCTAGATGACTACCTAATGGCCTTATAGTTCTCTGTTTTGATTAGGTCTCTCTTAAGCTCTGCCATCTTTGGCTTTAACATAATTTGTTCATTTCTTCCTTCTTGTAGCAACATTTTGCCTTCCTGTAGTAGTCATTCCTCATCTTTCAAGGTCTTCTAACTATATGGGAGTGATGAAAAATTATGAAGATGGAAAGGATGATGATGCTAGGGCTCAAAGGGAGTAGTGTAGGTTTGTGAAAATGGAGAGGATGCTCTGTTTGTTTTTTTCCAAGAATGAAATGGGATGGATGAATGATGAATAGATAGTGAATATGAAGTGGATGAAGGGTTTGGAGTGGTGTGGTGACTTGGCCTTTGCAAAAATTTTCTTCTTTTAACCATTGTCCTCATTCCTTGAAATCATCACCCTTCATAATTTGACTTTCCAACATTTCATGAGTGAAGGAGTGAGGTGCAATTAACTAGTTGAAGGTGGCTGAGACTTCTGACCCATCCCTAGCTTATAAAACCTCATCTCTTATGAATTGACAACAAATTTCTAACTATAATATGCTCAAGAGAAGAGGTCAAGAATATTGCATACCTATACCTACCTGATGGACTTCCTATAGATGTTGTTTGTTGGGGAGTGAAATCCTTGCTTGTATTTACTGCATGTGTTTTTTCTCTTTTCTTCTCTGTTGTTGTCCTTGATGTGTAGGTACTAGATGGTGATGCTCATGATTCCTCACTGTGCTGGTGAGCTCCCTCTTGTTAAATCCCCCTATCATGTTTCTCTTATGGATGTGGATGGTTGTATATGTCTCCTTATCAAATTAATGGATGAGGAATTTTAGATGGAAATTCTATGTATACAATTCCCCTAGACTGCAACCTTTTTCACACAATAGAAGGCTTTTCTATATTCTTTTCACTTGGAAAAATGTGGGAAAGTTTAGCTCCTACCTCCTTATCACTCTTTGATGAAGCCAACCTCTTTTTCTCCCTTTTAAAACTACTCACTGCCAATCTTGTAAGTGTTGTTCTGTATCCTGTAGGTTTTCAGGGAATCCTATAGGTTTTCAGGACAACCTTTTGTAGCCTAAATTTTTTGTCCATATCTTCCAAACAGTAGAATGGATTGACCGAAAAATTTATGAGCATGTTGCCATCATGATTATGCACCTCCCCATAAACAAATTTTGGTCAATGGATGCATGGATCTTGAGAAAAACTAAAAATGGATGAAGGTGATGGAGGTCGATTTCTTGGAAACCATGCACTAGAATGTGCTGAAATTGCTTGGGAATGTTACCATCATCCATATGCATATCCCCATGAAACAACTTTTTAAACGGATGCATGATATCGAGAAAATGCAAAAATGGTTGTAGGTGATGGAGGTTGATTTATCGAAAATGGTGCACTGGAATTTGCTAAAATTGCTTGAGTATGTTATCATCATTCATATGCATCTCCCCTTGAAACAACTTGGTGAATGGATGCATGGTTTTTAAGTTATGGTAAAAACAAATTTCTGCTCTATGTATTTTTGTATCTTGTAGTAAAATAGAGCATCATGTAGTTTTTTAGGAAAATAAGCAAATTGAATGGTAGAAGCTTGAGAATGATGGGTGGATGGTGGAAATAGATGAGGGTGATGGATTGGAATGGCCTTGGCCTTGTTGGAGCATTTGAGTAGAGGAGGAGAAAGTCAAAATTTGACTTCTTTTGACTAGGTTTGACCTATTTTTTCTTTTCTTTGGTGCTAACTTGTTTTTGTTCCTTGTATATGTTGGAAAGTACATTTATTCATTAGAGAGATACATGAAGCAAATATTTTTTATTTTTTCCTTTTTTTTTTCTTCTAGGCCTACTAGTTGCCTCAAGGAGGTTTTCAACTACTAGGTTTGCCTAGGCACCTCAAATGAGGTTTCTACCTAGGATATTTTCTTTTTTCCTATTTTTTACTTTTTCCCAACCCATTGACCGCCTCATGGAGGTTTTCAATCAATGAGCCAATATGAGGGGCCTCAAAGGAGGTTTTCACCTGCGATTTTTATTTTTTTTCTCTTATTTTTAATTTTTTGTCTTCCACCCTACTCTATTTGAAAAACAAAATCAATTTCAAGTATAAGAATACTTCCAATGGAGCCATGTGCACATCAAGATGATAGACAAAATGATGTGTAGGCTTGAAATGTATGTTTTGACATGTACCTGGATTTGAGAAATCAAATGATTTTACTTTGATGATATCAATCACATTTGAAGAAGAGGCTATTGCTACAACGTAATGACTATCTGGGACCATATTTCAATATAGTTGTGATGCCCCTGGTCCACTTGATGATTTGGATCATCTTGGATGTATTCTTCTTCCATGACCTTCAAATCTTCCTTTTTTTGCTAACTGTTCTCTTGAATACATGGAGGATTTGATGCTAACCATGAGGGATCTCTCTTGATCTCTGATTTTAATGTCTGCTCTTCATCAAGTGTAGCCCATGATTATGTGGTCTTCTCATTCGAATCTTCTTCTCCTGGATATGTTCCTTCAATGATATCAAGATAATCTCTTTTTTGCAATATTCTTCCTGAGCTATGGTGAATACCATTGATCTCAAGAGGAGATGTTTGGAAGTGCCATACCTCAGCATTGTAAGTGGGCTAAACTACTTCAATGTGTGGGTTTGGAAATGGTGCTACAGGTAGTTGAGTGGGAGTGGATATTTGAGATGGATGTGGTTGAGGTTGTGGTTGTGGTGGAGATAAATGGTAGGGA
Source organism: Pinus taeda (assembly GCA_000404065.3). NCBI lineage: Eukaryota > Viridiplantae > Streptophyta > Pinopsida > Pinales > Pinaceae > Pinus > Pinus taeda. The sequence goes on from APFE031164084.1 coordinate 21,564, forward strand.
TAAAATGGAGTTGGGTATGGAGGATATTGAGGAAAATATTGAGGATATTGTGGATGGCTCCCATAAGTTCCTTGCTAACCTTGTTTCCAAGATTGGTTTTGGGGTTGAGATGGCCAATCTTGCCAAGGAAAATGTGTGTCCCAATTACTTTGAGGTGGATATGGAAAACCTTGAAATTGTGAATTAGGCTCTTGCATCATATCAGGCTGAATAGGTTGCCACGGTCCTCTTGGAGCTACATAACATTGCTGCATTGGCAATTGACTTGCTCCATTGCCCTCTTGGTGAACTTCCTTCAACCTTGGTAATGAGGAGAAACATTTAACATCATGTGATTTTGCATGGAAAACACAAACAACTTCTTTTTGCTCATTTTGTATTCTTAAAATTTCTACTTGTTTGGTTAGATTTCTAAGAGTTTATGTTTTAAAGTCATCAAAAAAATTTCAAAGTTTAGCTTGACTTACTGATCTTGATGCTGATTGAATTACTCTTTCCTTTCCTCTTGATATGTGTTTTCATGTTTCACAAATTTATTCAAATGATAATTGATAGACATCACCTCTACTCATGATATCAACAATATCAATCCACTCATCCCTAATTGTTCTAAGAGAGTTTTTATTGTGTCAGATCCTAAATGATGTAGTTTCCCCCTCTTAACATCAGACATAACCTCTCTATTAAATCCTTTAGAATATCATCTTCTCTTTGATTCATTCTAAATATTTATTCTTTAATATTGTGATCTTTGTATTTTTCTATAAATATCTTTTGCATATCATTTCATGATATGACTGAATTAGTCCCTAAACTCATGAACCATTTAAGAGCTCTATCCTTCAATGTTGCCGGAAACAATCTTAGTTTTTTAGTTTTTAATAACTAACCATAAGATCTACAAACAATTTCAAATTCAAAGAGAAAGGTTTCTGGATCCTCTGACCTTAGACCATGAAATTTTGGAAGAAAAGATGGAGGGATTTTCTTCATATGCACGCTGACATTAAGATCTTGAATGGGGAATCCAAGAAGATCTTCCTTATTGTCATCATCTCCATCCATTTCTTCTACATTATTTTCCATCTTCTTCTTCTATCTACAAAAGTGAATGGTGATGTGGCTCTTACTGCACCACGTGATCAAATGGGGGGTGGGTTGGTGTTGGATAAATTTTGTTTTTGTTTTTATGATTGAATGAAAACTATAATGCAATGCAATTTTCTACTTTTGAAATTAAATATGCCTAATGCAAATATTTTGTTTTTTAAAAAAGTGAAAAGAAATGAATAAACTAGGGAAGAAAACAATGCATACTTTGACACCTCCCCGGCAACAGTGCCAAAAAGTGATGAGCCTCAGTATTGCAACAAGAATGTTGAAACTCCCAAGGTTACTGACTTTAATTATAAACCTAGGGTTCATACAAACTTAAGAGGTATCGACACTATATGTGCATCATACAACGTGTCCTTCCTTTGCTGTCATGATGTAATGGAGTGCATGCACTGAAGTCAAATCCTAAACTAATTGTAGAAAATGAAATGTTTGAAATGGAACCTTAACCTATTGCAAGAAAGAAAGTACAAGGAAAGAAACCTATTCTAATTGCATAAAGATCATGAACTAAATGTAAAAGAAACCTAGCTTACCCCTATTTATCACATTGTGATGATTAGACTAATTGAGCATGAAATCTGATCTAGAGAGTACTAATTGTTGTGTGCATGTGTAAATATCAAAGAACTCATTTTTTTAAATCTTTTTGCTTTATAAATACAAATGCTAATCTTTCCTTGATCTTTGGCAGGGGAGACAAGTGTGGAGCAAGAGGGTTAAAATGGTCATGATGGCATGGAGGTTGAGTAGAGGCCTAATCCTGACTTCAATGATCATTTTTCTCAATTTGGGCTCAAAACAAGCTTTCCTACAGGATGCTACAGTGATTTCCTACAAGATCCCCTGATTTACTATAGGATGTTACAGATTTACTATATGAAATTATAATTCATCGAATGACCAAGAATATAAAATACAAATTTGATGGGACACATTTTTTTATTAACTAGGATGTCTTAGGTCCCTATTCCAATTTGAATCACTCAAAAATACCTCTGTTAACCCATGCTAAAAAACAGAAAAACATTACTAGTCGAAAATCTAGAAATTTGTGAACTAGTGAGCTAGTAAATATAAAAATTGCTTAACCTAATCAAGTGAAAATACAATGGGGTAATTTTTGTTATGAACTATAATGTTTTTTTGATTTGATTCAAGTGGAACCAACTCGATTTAAGCTCGTTAGAATGCTCTAAAAAAAAGCATAAATCTACTATTCTTCGCCACAAAGGAGTTCCAAAAATCTAGATTTGGGAGTAAGAAGACTAATCCAAGCATGTCAATGATTACTATGAACTTCCAAAGATTTTCCAAGGATGAAATAATTCTTTTGATCTTGTAAAAGAACTTACATAAACCATTTAACTCAATACTACAACAAGAAATCATTAATACTAAATGCGGAAATAGAAAGAAATAAAAACAAGAGATGCATGTGAACATGAAGTGGAAAGAATGAAAGAAAATGACACAAAAGGACTCTGAGGCTCCCGGGATGGCCAAGCCCAAGGAAAATCAAATAACTATGGAGGAGAACAAGATTTAGAAGCTGAAAATGACACCAATCTTCATTATATTGACCAATACAATTACATCCCTATAAGAAAATACAATGGAGCTGCAAAAATAAGAGTTCTCTCCACAAGAACAGTAATGAAAATATCCCCCTAGAGGAAAATTTAACTTGGTACTTATACAAAATTATTAGGAATCATTCCCCACGAAAGGAGGAAGATTTCCCAACCAAAATCCCTTGATTAGTTGATTTGGTCCCCAGTACTAGGAATCTACATTAAATGGTAGGGAACACGTTCCTAGATTTTCTCAATCATTGGAGTTCCACAATCTGTGCCATAATTCCATAATATATTGTTTATTTATTATTTATTATTGACCCTCCCATAGTAGGGAACAAGTCCCTAAATTATCTCCTCGTCCAAATCCTCTAATCTTCATAATATTCTCATAATATTCCATAAAAATAAATAATATTAGGCACAAATATCCAATTATTCATAAACCTTCCTAATGAATATATTAAAGTTAAAAATATGTTATCTAATGTAGAAAGAGATGTTTAATGTGTTGAAGGATGGTCATAGGCCTTCAATTAATGTTTAATTTAGAGGCATGGTCCTTAATTTATGTCTAATTTAGAGGCCCATCAGTAGGTTTCCCCATCCTTTGGCATCGATCACATTGGCTGCTATACCTCCTCACATCTTGGTGAAGAATGGGTCAGTAATAACCAACTTGGAGTACCTTGAATGTTATTCTTTTGGCTCCAAAGTGACCTCCACAAGGCCCATCATGATAGGCCAGGAGGATGTCGAAGACTTTCTCCTCCTTGACACATCTTTTCAAAATTTGATCTAGACCTAGCTTGAAGAGATTGCCCCCAATCCAAGTGAATGGAGCACTCTTTCTTGTGATTTTGCTCTTTTCCTTGGAGAAAAATTTTGGTGGAAACTATGTAGACACCAAGTAGTTTTCTATGTCAGCAAACCATGGATAGGGAACTAAAATGGTGAATAAATGTCCATTTGGTAATTGATCATCAACCATTCCTTCCTTCCTTGCAGACAAAGTTAATCTGGATAAAAAAGCTACAACAACATTCTCCTTGCGAGGCTTCTCTATAATAGTTAAATCAAATTGTTGCAATAAAAGTAACCATCGAATAATCCAAGCATTTACATCAGGTTTATTCATCAAGTATTTAATTGTAGCATGGTCGGTATGTACAAATGTCTGGTAACCAGTAATATAATGTCTAAATTTATTCAATGAATGCACACCAACTAGGAGTTCTTTTTCAGTCACTGTGTAGTTCAACTTGACTTTCGACAAATTCTTATTGATGAAGTAAATGGCATAAGGAAGCTTGTCATCTATTTGGCCTATGGTTTCTCCTATAGATTTGTGAGAGGCATCAACATGAATATGAAAAGGAAGATCCCAATTTGGGCCTCAGAGAATAGGTGTAGTAGTCAATTTCTCCTTTAGGGTGTCCAAGGATTCTTGGTAGCTTTCTGACCATAAAAATTCCGAGTGTTTGGCCAATAACCCAAATAAGGGAGAAGTTAACTTGCTGAAATCTTTTATAAATCTCCTATAGTATCTGACTAAACCTAAAAATATTCTAACATCTCTCTGTTTTTGTGGAGTTGGGACCCTTTTGATGATGGCTATCTTATTTGGGTCTACCTGTAGTCCTTCTTGGGATATTGAGTGACCTAGAACAGTTCCCGCAATCATCAAGAACTCACATTTTTCGGGACTGAGGGATAAGTTCATTTCAATGCATTTGTTTAACACCTTGCCCATGTTAGAGAGAGCCTCCTGGAAATCACATCCATAGGGTGTGAAGTCATCCATAATATAAATTTCCACTGCATCATGGACTAGCTCTGTAAAGATACTCAGGACTTCTCTATGGAAAGTAACAGGGGCATTGCATAGACCAAAAGGAAGGACCTTATAAGTGAAGGTACCCTAAGGATAGGTGAAGGTGGTTTTATCCTAGTCTTGTGGGCTGATCTAGATTTGATTTTACTCGTTGAGCCCATCTAAGAAAGAGAATAATTTCTTCCCTGCTAGACCATCTAACACTTGGTCAATCAAAGGTAGAGGAAAATGGTCCTTATTTGTTGTTTTGTTTAGCTCTCTGTAATAAAAAAAAATCCTCCACTTTCCATCTTTCTATGGAACTAGCACTAGTGGAGACGCCCACTCACTGTCTGAGATAGGGTAAATGAATCCTACATCTAGCAGCTTCTCCAACTATTCTTTGACTATATCCTTGAGAGCTGGATTCTTCTTCTTAGTGTATGGAGAGAGAGGGGTTGATTTTCAAGGGTCTTTCAGGGCCAAATTCTATTGTCTTGACATGAGTAGGGTTTGAGTCAGCTAAGCATAGATCAACCTGATGATTGTTCTTTGTTTCCTTCAATACTTCCTCCACAGACATGGTGTTGGGAGTTGGATTTTGGAGGATGTGTTCAACCAAATCATCTTCATCAAGTTGCCCTCCTCCTATGGCAGTTTCTAGGGTATAGAGTTGGGAGGAGTAGATTTCATCTTCTTCCTCCTCTTCTACCCATAAAGGTAAGTCATGCTCTAGAGATGGGTGAGTAGGAGGGTACAAGACCAATTTCTTAGATAGATGCCCATTTTTGATAGTCATATTTCTAGACCTACAACTTGTGTAGGCATTGACAGTGGCTAACCAAGGCCTCCCAAGTATGAGAGGATAACCATTAAATTTGGTCTTAGGTTGGAGAACTAAGAAGTCTACAAGGTATTCCCAGGAGTTAATGGAGACCATCACATCCTTAACAATTCCCTCAAGTGCTACTGTAAATTGGTTTGCAAGCTGTAAGACTATTGTGGTCTTTCTTAATGATCCCTAGAGATTTGGGTTGAGCATAGTGTCCTTAGTCATTACATTAATGGTAGCCCCAAGATCAATCAAGGTATGGGGGAAAATGGTGACATTGATGTGTAGATCTACTACAGGGCTTCTAGGGTCTAAATACTTTGGGCAAATTACTTGCCCCAACATTAAGTCAGACAACTGTCCAATGACATTAATGGTAGGGATGTCTCTTTTTTTCCTTCTTGGATGTTTGAAACACTTCTTTTTAAGCAACTTGTTGTAAATAGGTACATCATTAATAGCTTGGAGAAGTGGGATTTTGACACATATATTTTTCAATTCACCCAGAAGTTCATTCTCTTCTAGGGTATGCTCGACTGGATGGGTTAGTCTTTTAGGAAAGGGTGGTGGATTCACTCTACGCATACTTTTGTCTCTTTCCTCTTCACTCTCCCTAGGTGGAGATGGAGGTTGGTTATTTGGGAGAACTCTCCTAGACCTAAGGTTGATTTCATGAATTTCCATAGCATAAGCAGGGTAGGTTGTCTCTCCAATGTAGACCTATTGTTCCTGTCTATTGTTCGGGTTCGAGTTTGGTTAGGTAGGCATATGAGGTTATTTAGGTGGAGCATGGTGTAAAAGCTATGGTTGAGATGGAGGTGAAGGAAATGAAGCTAGAGCATTGTTGTATGGGGCCCTCCACCCCTAGGGTGGTGCATTCTACTAAGGTTGTGGAGGAGTATATGGGTGAAATGGATGGCTGGTCAGCTGGGAATGGTATTGAGGTGTAAAAGACCAGGGAGAAGGTGTAAACCAGGATTGATGAGCAAGGGAAACCAAATAGGGAATGTATGTGTTTTGATTAGGGTTTTAATATGCATAGGATGACCCTTGCATGCCTTGCTTGGTATGGTTGAGGCCCATGAGGCCTCCTTTTATTTATGTAGTAGAGTTGTTCAGTCACCTCTTCAGTTCCCTGATACATAGCTTTTAGTCCAGACAGAGAAGGGAACTTGTTTGTGGAGTAGTTTTCTTCATAGAATGAGTATATTCCTATAAGGTTTAATGGACATTCATTCCTAGGGTGCCTCCTTGTGCATCTAGGGTAGAATATGGCTAATCATCTTTCCTCTTCCTCCCACATCCTCTTGATTTCCATAATGTCCATCTATAGGGCAAGGGTTTGCATCATTTCACTCTTAAAATATTCCAACATGTTTCCATTTCAATTTTTATAGATGTGTTGGAAGAGGATGAGTTGGCCATTGTTTCAATGACCCTACCCCTTTTTCTAGCTTCCCTAGAATGATTCTTGAAAACAATCTTGATATCATCATAGGGTATTTGGTAGATGTCCCCTCCTGATAGAAGGTTTAAGGTTTCTAGGAAATCTTCCCTGATCCCCCTGAGAAGGACTAACTTAAGTGACTCAAGATCAAGTGTGTAGTAGGCCCTTTTATAGCTGAGCTGGAACCTTTCCACATAATCCTCTAAGGACTCATCATGTCCTAAGGTCTTTCTAAAAATTTCCTCTTTGGTATCTTTGGACCTGCAGTAGTCCCTAAACTTTTTGTTGAAAGCTTGCTGCATCTAAGCCCAGGTGGTGATACTATCCCCAGGTAAACACATGGACCAACATAGAGTTGCATCCATGAGAGTGGATGGGAATAATTTCAACTTATGATCATCATAGGTGTAATCATAAGTTCTGCATATGACAACAAATTCAAAAAAGAAAGTATTTGGATCTTCTGTGGTTAGGCCATAGAAGTGAGGAAGATCAAAGGGGCTTACGTTTTTCATCTTGACATCCCCATTGGTTTCTATGATGGGAAACTCACCCTCACTTCTTTCTCTATATTCCCTTTAATTTCTATTTTTAGCCATTATGTCAGTTGGAATGGTTTCTTCGTCTTCCCCTATAGGCTCTTCAAAAATCTTTGGTTGTTCACCTAAGGGGTCCTCTAATTCACAGCCACCAAAGAAGAGGGAAGGTTGGATGTTTGAAGTGGTGGGGCTATTGTTGTCCCTATTCCTACAAGGCATGAAAATGAGTGTTTTTGTTTTGTTTTTCAAGCTTTAAAACTAATTGCAAAATTGAAAAGACACACTGAATTGAAACTAGTTGCTGAATGGAATCAATTGCAGAATGGAAAGGAAAGCAAACCAACTTACAACTACTTTGCAAAATGGAACTAATAGTAGAATGAAAGAGATAAGAAATAGAAGAAAGAAAGCATAAATCACATCTACTCAGAAACCTCCCCGGAAACAGCACCAAAAAGTGATGAGCACCATTATTGTAGCAAGGATGCTGCAACTCCCGGGGCTACCACCTTTACTTCATCAACCCAGGGTTCATAAAAACTTGGAGGTGACAGTGTTGTATACAAAAATAGATTCAATAGGTCCACTCTTTTTCACTATTGAGCTAGGGTGATATACCACTAGGGCTTCTCAAACCAACCTTCTATTGATTTAGAATAAGTTTGATTATCAATTGAGAGAGGAGAATTTTACCCTAATTGAGAGAATTGAAATTATACTTATTGCAGTAATGGAATATTGAAATAGATGCCTATAAAACACATAACTCACCTAGCTATTTATTAGGATACCTTGCTGGTCAAAATAATTCTAATTTAACACATGTACAATCTTAACTAACCCAGGCATGCAATCTGGTCTAAAAAAGCACTTAACTATTATGTGCATGAATAAATATAACAACCTTTTTCTTTTGATCTTTTTGTAAAAATATAAATGCTAATCCTTATTGGTTGCATGGTAGGTGATATAGGTGTGGAGGGAGGAGAGTGAAATGGTTTAGATTGCTTGGGAGGAAATCAAGTGTCTACTCCTAGATTTGGCGATGCTTTTTTCACAATTCGCGTTCAAAACAGGCCACTATAGGTTTTCTTATAGGATGTCTACAGGATGTCCTAGTTCACTTACAAGACCCCTTGTTTTTCTACAAGAACAAGTTGAAAGCATAGGGAGTGGGTTGGAAGGTGGTATGGAGCTTAGGGAAGGTGAGGAATGGAAGAAATCAGGCAACGAAGTGGTAGGCACTCATTTAGAACTCAACCCAAAGTTGTATGGTGGTTGGATTTGCTTAATAAGCATGGCAAGTTGTACTTGTAAAACGATAACTCGAATTGAGAAATTAGTGGCCTTTGGTGATCATGGGTGCATATGGTTTGAATGAGGTTGATGACATAAGTTCTTCCTGCAATGTATAAACTCCTGCAGCATATACATAATTTTTGGCATTTATCCATAAATCATTTCAAAACAAGAAGGGTTTACAAAAGTATAAGAAAACATAATCTGCATCATTTGCTTGCTAAGCTCCTGCATTGGAATGCTTGAAACTTATTATGAAAGAAACATGAAATATAATGCAGAAGTTAAGATATCAGAAATGACAACTGCAACCTATCTTTGAAAACTAAAAGATGATGACCTAATTAGCAGAAAACCCTAAATTTCGTAAGAAACCAGAATTATGTCTTTTTTGGGCTGAATGGGAGTTGTTCCTAAAGCCATTGTCCCTAAAGGGAGGAATGAGGTAAGAGGCACCTGTTATTTGCCTTTTTTGAATATTTTCTTATCTCTATAATTCTATTGTTAAAGCTATGCACAAATTGAAGCAAATTAATCAAATCTACCAATGCTTGCAATTTAACAACACCAAAATGAATTTAAAAACTAATCTATGAGATAACCTAAGCATACTAGTAAGAGGAACCTCTATAGGTAGGGTTGGACCCTAACCCAATATCTTTATCCCTCTGAGTCAACTCAATGCTAGATCAAGGGAATGTGGTTCATCTTCATTAACATATAAAAAAAATACATAACAATGTTTGGTCACATTCCTTCAACTTGAAAACTACTGAGCTATCTTGAAAAAAAAATCCCAATCCTAATGAGGCTCTAGGCCTCTTTATTTATACAATTGAAGTTCCCAACAATTTACTTAAATCTAGGGAGGCTTGGCTACCAATCTTGAGATTAATTGGTTCTTAACTATCACTGGTTTGGTTGCCAATTATCCTCGTGACTCAGCTGCCTGCAACTCTGAGATGGTGTGATTTGATTGAGGGACCTTCGAGTGAGTGAAGAGTTAATGAGGGAGATCCCATCTCCTATAATCTCTCCTTCTTGTCTCATTTGATTCCACGCACCCTAATTAGCCACATTTTTCTCCCAAAACCTACAATCAATGCACATTAGACCATTAGACATGACATCTTACTTTTACTCATCTCATTAAGCAAAATATAATTAAAACATGTAAAGAATTATGAGAAGAGCTAATTTTAGTAAGTTGGAGGTGTATTAAGGTCCATATATTTTACCCAATGATGAGCCTCATCACAACATTAGCCAAACTTCCCCAATCCTAATTTATCAAACTCTTAGTCGTATAACAAGACCAGGTCTCCTTCCGAGAAGACACGAGGATTGATACTCTTGTCATATTGCACCTTGATATGCTTCTTATAAGGTTCATTAGTCATTTTGGCATCACACCATGTTTCATATAAGTGCGTTAGATTTAAGATATGTTCCTCTTCCGCAAAAGTGGCGTGGAGGAGTTCAATGGCAAGTTTAAGAGAAATAATTTCACATTCAATCAGAAGGATTTATTCTATGCCATAAACTAATTATAAAGGTGTGAACCTAGTGGTAGTCCTAAAAAAAGTTTGATATGCCCATAAGGAAGCATAAAGGATCAAATCCCTGCCCAATTTATGGACCCCTATCATACACTAAAGCATTGTTTTAAGGAATTTATTATTTGCCTCAACTTACCCATTCGCCTGAGGGTAGTAGGGAGTGGAAATCTCATGGGAGTGTCCCAGCTTAGTAGTCAATTCAAACATCATGTGATTACAAAAATGTTTTCCATGGTCGATAACTATAGCCTGTGGAACACCAAACCGTGAAATGACATGGTTGAAGAAAAAGAGAGCAATTGTTTCATCGATATTATTGTATGTAGGTATCACCTTGGCCCACTAGGTAAAATAGTCAACTGTTATGATGATATATCCATGGCCCCAGCCGAGTGAGGGTTACATGTCATGAAATCAATGCCCTATTTTAAAAATGGTACAACATCGATAATAGGATGCAAAGGAGTAGGAGGAGCATGATCACATATATAGCATGCTTGACACTTTTGGATGACGAGGATGCAACTGTGAAATATGGTATGCCCAAAGTAACCATCATGTAGGATCTTCTATGTGGTGGCATAAATAGACAAATAACCACCACATGCCCTAGAATGACATTCATTTAAGACTTTCTCATCTTCCTTATGTGTGAGGCACCTTCAAAATACCATATTGATACCATGACAATGGAGGGTGTCACCGATTATAATATAGTTCTTGGATTGATATCGGATACGTCATTGGTTAGAGTGAGAGGAATCAAACCAGAAAGTATAGGTCTGGAGATATATGATAATTTTTCCATTCTATGGGCTAGATGATGAGATCATGAACAATGAATTGTCTGGAATAGAAATGTAATAGCCTTGGTAAAAATTCCATGTAAAATATATAAATATCATGGATGATGGGACATGTATTTCAAAACTGGATGGTGGGCAAGACATCCTAGGGGGTGTTCATTTGGTTGTTTATGGTTGAGGAAATTGGCAAAGGCAATGGCTAAGGCATTAAAGGGGAAAAAGGTATTTTGGCACATTTATTTATGAAAATAATGGAAATTAGGAGAAAAACGAAGTTTAAAGGTTACATGTTTCATGTGAGGAGGAAATTGAAGGAAAATAATGGAAAATGAAGAAAATAGAGGCCTCATTAATAAAAAGGCTTCTGAGGATTAGTGGGAAAGGCTTGGTTAGTTTAGCTTTGGATCTATCTCATTATTCTCTCTCTCTCTCTCATAATCTTGGATACTTAGATCTTTCTTGGAGCACATCGGCATTGGAGCAATAAAGGAAAAGAAGACAAGAGGAAGCAAAGACCAAGCAGGGAAAGCTAGGATCAAGCAACTACAATAGGCTTCATTGTAGGTATCAACTTGCATGTGTATTTTCCTTGCTAGATTTGGAATGCATGGGATTGCATGCATTTATTTTCTACCATGGCATGTGTTTTGCCAAGTGTGACAATATTTTCAGCCTAGCCTTGCCATTTTCTAATAGCTTTGATGAGATGGGTTCTCTCATGCATTTTATGGGGGATAGTCGGATTGGATCTGAAGATGAGTGGGGTGGATCTACGAATTGAAAAAAACATGGTGGTAGTGGTCCCTGAACCAGATTGAGGGTGCACAAACCCACTGGCCTAGTAACCCATGAACCACACTGTGGGTTGCAGTAAAGCTAGATAGTGTGCCTCGGTGGGCCTAGGAATCGTTGCCGGTGAATGGAGGGATATAAGGTAAAGCCAAGAGGTATATTTTATCTCTGTTGGGACTAGTGAATCTGGGATGGAATGTACGGTAAATCCTGGAGAGTACGTCTCAGTGTAGGGCCTAGTGATCCCTGGATCAAACTGCGGATGCACAATAAACCTTGAGAGACTAGGAGGCACTCAAATTCCTCATGGTGTAGGTGAATAACTTTGGTGGAATCCACATTGATTGGTGTTTTTGATGTGTTATATGAGTCCCACATTCATGCTTGGAATATGGCACGGGGGTGATTGGCTGAGGAGAAACTTGGCTCATCCAATCTATTCTAGGGTGGAAAGTGGTAGTCCCATCACCGGTTGGTTCATTGCATATATTAATGAGAAATTAATTCCCTCAATTTTCATGTGCAAATCTACTGATATATATATGGATTTTGATGGCTGATATGTCCATTGTATTTATGTTCTCATTATGTTGGTTATATGTACATTGTACAACAACAACTATGTTTGGCTCTCAACATGTTTTTAGTTGTGTTTGAATGGATATTATATTTATGACATAATAAGTGATAAGGCAGAAAAAGACATTAGGAAACAATGTTTCATAGTGATTCTCATATAAGTATGAGATCCCTACTCTTAATTCTATTATTTACTCCTGTAGGTTACATGTCGATGATATGTTTGACAAAATGCATGTCGTGGATAGTAGGCGTCTAGTTATGATTTTGTTCATATTATTACTTTTGTATCCTTGTTACCTTGTATCCTTACCAATTCTAAATGATTACTCCATTCTGGGTAGTATCCCGGGCTCTGGGAAAAAAAAGGTGGTTCAAATCCCATAATGCTAGTATTATTTCTGAGACTAACTCTCACGGGCAGTGTCTGGGGAGCGTTATAAAGCACCTTGCCAGTGTCTGGGGAGAGTTAGTACCAAAACTAACTCACCTGGGAAGTGTCTAAGGAGTGTTACCCTGCCCTAATTTTTCTCAAATAGTAGTAGGACCTAGGGACAAGCATTCTGAGTGGCTGACTTGTCTTCTGAAGGTTATGTAGATGATGTTGGATGACTGTGTGTGATGTTCCATAGATTCCATTTCCTTAAAGTCACCAAGGAGGTTGAATCTTATCATAGTGGCCTCTCATTGCATCTTTACCCTGACTATCCTATTTTTGTGGTAGATGTGGGAGGAGGGTGTTACAAGAAACACCAGAAATTATTTCAGTTTTAGCATTGGGAAGGTTGCAAATTAACTTAGTAAAAGTTAAGGATTTTTTCGACTTGGATTTTATGAACTCCAAATAAAACTATTGTAGGATGAAAATCCACTTAGAGTACTTGTCTCCTAGCAATTGTCACGATAAGATGTACATCATGGGGTTGCAATAAGAAACAACCATAGTTTTGTGGAGCAAGATATAATGGCAAAACCTTTGCACAGCTTGAACAATCACCAAAGCCAACTTTTCGACATGAGTAAACTCGACTTCGGTATCATTGAGGTTGTGAATCAAGTAATAAATAGGATTTTTAGTCCCTACATCACCCTCCTGGACCAATACCATTGTAATAGTAGTAACTTGAGTGGCGAGGTATAGGAAATAATCACGTTGGTTATTTGGGGGATATAACAAGAAGTCTTGAATCATAACATCTTTCAAGACATCAAACGCCTTTTGAGAAACATAATCCTAGCGTAAGGGAACCCCTTTCTTTAATAAATGATTAAACCATTTGGTCATTTTAGCATAGTTGGGAATGAATCTCTAAAGAAAGTTAGTCTTCCCTTGGAGTCGTTGAAGCTGAATGGGGGAAGAAGGAGCAAGCAAATAAATGATCACCTAGAATTTTAATGGGTCAACACAAATTCCATGTTTCGATACAATGAAACCAAGAAGTCAATCGAAACTTATGAAAAACACACACTTATGTGGATTGGGTTTAATATTATAATGTCTACATTGTAAAACTATGGCCCTAAGAGGCATCGGGTGATCAACCCGATGTTTTGAGTGAGCAAGAAAATTTTCCAAATATATTTGTAGAATGCTTTTGATGTCATGAAAGGCATAATTCATTTTCCTCTGAAACATAGCCCCAACATTCTTCAATCCAAAAGGGAGATTTCTATACACAAAGGTGGCCCAGGGGAAAATAAATGCATTCTTATGTTGGTCTGCCGGGAGAATGTTGATCTAATTATAGCCAATAAAGCCGTCCTTAAAGGAGAATATACCAAAACCAACACAATCATCAACAATCTGGTCGATGAATGGGGTAGGATAATTGTTCTTAGAATAAGCATGATTTATGTCCTAATAATCCACACACACACAAATGGTCCCTTGTTTGTTCATGACATGAACAATATTTGACACCCAATCAATTAAAGGTACTGGGTAGATGAAACCAATAGGTAGACGTTTTTCAAATTCGGCTTTAATAGTGGAAGCTTTCTTGGGATGGACCAGATAGAGGTGTTTCCAAACTAGTTTAGCATCAGGATACATCTTAATTTAATGCACAATGATGTTTCAGATCGATACATGGAATCTCCTCATAAGACTAGGCGAAAACATCTCTAAACTCATGGAATAGGGCTTTCTAGGTCTTGATCTCATCAGTCGAACAAGACACACCAATATGTATATTCTCAAAAATACCGAGTTTGATCAAAATATTGAGACGGATAGTCTTTTCAATATTCTACAGGTTCTTCTCAGAATCGACATTGTGAATGGATAAAACGATTTGTAGACAACTCAATGAGATTGTGTCGATATAATTCACTAAGATTATACTTGTAGGAATATGGCAAGGAGGAACGATGATGATGATCATCCCAGAACGCATCATCCAAAATCATGATCTCCATCATGCTCTCATCATTAGAAAACATACGAGAGAATGGATCAGAGGATGTGCCATAATCTAAGGAATAATCTACCCAATTGATCAAAGAGGAATGATCTAAATAAGACACACAATCTAGGTAAATGGGTTCATAGTCAAGCTTAATGGGGCTGAGTGACATGCGGTCACCAAAACTATCGATATTAGATTCATCAGGCATTACCTATGGATCAACTGGAGTAGTACAATAAGATATCATATTAATATAAAAAATTGAGGTATTTTTTTCGGGAAGTGAAGGAGGAGGAAGTGAAAAGGTTCCTGTGAGAGAGGAATCCTTAAGCAATCCAACCCCAACATGTTGATATGGGTGAGTAGTTTCCCGCATGAGAGGGATGCTTCTAGTAACTAAAGAATCAGTGGCAAAGAAAGTGAGTTGATCAATGGATACAATACCACCTTTTTTAGGAAAAGTGATCATTCTTAAATATGTCAAAAAAACCACAACCATGGAATAAACCCATGTATGACCTAATAGAATATTGTAATCTAATGGTTCATTGATAACTTTGACTTCTATGGATATGGTATTGACACCTAATTCTACTTGTAGAAAATTCAAAATTCCACAAGGTTTATAGCTTCTCCCATCAAAAGCCTTCAGAGTGGTTGGTGACTCACTTAATTGGGGAGAACGAATGGCCTTTGAGCAAGACAAAGACATAATACAGGTTGAGACTCCCTTGTCCACAATGGAACGATGCATATACTTACTATGAATGATAACGTGGATCATGAAAGATAATTGAATCGGAAGTCACGCTGTATGATTCTCATGGTTAAAAATACCAGGTTGGAACCTGAAGGATCAATACATCCAATTACAGAAAGAAAAGATTTATTTTGTGCAGGACAATTTTTCAACACCTCAAGAGTGGACATGGTTGAGGGATATTGTGGCAACTCCTCAACTATGTTATAATTCTTAGTGGCTTTCATGTGAAGGCTGAAATAATATTTATGGATAACACCTTTGGGAAGCTTAATAGTAAACTCAATAGGTATATAATTTGGAATAGGGTCGATGGATATCTAGTCGAAGTGGTAGGTTGATCATTATTTTGACCATTTGAGGGATTCACATTACCATAGTCTTTACTTCAAGTGTCCACCATAACATAATTTTTTGGATTAGAGGAGGAAAGCATCAAAATCGAGTTAGAGGAAGCAGGACCCCAAGAAACCATATTGGTCTCCTGATTCAGAAATGGATCTGTCAACATAGTAGGAGTAGTAGATGATTTAAGGAACTAATTTACTTTTGCTCGGTGTGGACAATCTCGAGTGAAATGTTCCTCATTACAAATCAATCATGAGTAATGTGGTTTTTTCTTTTCTTGAGAAGACTGGTTGTTTTGTTTATCCCGTGGAGGGTTATCTTTCTTCTTTTTACCTTTTCCTTTCTTCTTACTTCTAGGTTGCCGATATTTACCTTTGTATGGTTGAATGATATTGATCTTGGAAGTAGAATCCATAGGAGTGGTGGAAGTAGAGTTTTGAACAGTCACATCTAGAGTCCAACCAGATGGTTTACTCGCCGACTGCTGGCTAGTAGAACCAATCACGCAATTGATGACATGTGATTATTTATCAAGAGGTTGAGGAAGAATATTGGAAGGTCGTGGAGAATTTTGTATTTTATCATAAAGTATATCAGATTGGGTATAAATAAGATCCAAATATTGGGCACAAGAAATTACTTGATATTTGGTCACAACTCCGCCCTTGGCGACGTCTTTTGTGATAGATGGCAACAAAGACATAATGGACCATTTAGCTAACCGTTGGTCAAGAACACACATTTATAACCAAATGATGATGATGTCGCCACTCATGAATGTGATATGAGATGTGAGTGGCATCGATTTGTACATAAAATTGGTTAAAATTTCAATTCCTATTTAATATCGAATGGGTAACTGGAAATGTGTAAGGAATGCGGTAGCCAAGGCACTGAAATTATCAAACGAAGATCTTGGTAATTCAATAAACTATTTTTCTGTTGTATCAATGAGTGTATGATGGAAAAGATACAAATAAACAAAGTCATCATTGAGAGAGTTCGAAGAACACCACAAATAATAAGTCATCACATGTGTGGATGGGTCTTCTCCAATATTTCCATTGAATTTTGTGATGTCACTGGGAAACTTTGTGGGAATAGCGGACCGCCAAGGATAATGGGCAATGGGATCATTGGTGAGCCTGGTTAGATCTAACAATTCAAGAGTTGCTACAAATGGAAATTGCCTGTTGAGGTTTGGTGGAGGATATCCTGGATAACATGGGATGGCTTAGGAAATAGGTATTTGTGTTCTGGGATAGGGATGATTTTAATAAACAAAATAACCATAGCCTTGCTTTCCAACACTAGGATAAACTTGTAAAGGTTGAAAAGGTCTGGTTTGGATTTGCTGACCATAAGGCATTTGAGGGATATCTTGATATAGTTGATATTATTACCTTGTGTGATTTTGCATCATCCCAACATAAGGTTGATTAGGTCTTTCCTCTGTCGTACCATATACATTTTGACCCATTTGAATTTTAGGAATGGCCTCAACAGGTAGTTGTGATTGTAAGTTAACTTGAAAAGGATGGGTATACAGGCTCGAGAAGCACTAGATACTGGTGGGATAGGTTGAGTTAAAGAGGCATTTAGTAAAGGTTAGTTCACATTCACTCGAGCTTGAATAGGTTGAGATATAGGTTGTTGAACAAGGATCTGATATGTAGGTGGAACATGTTTAGAGACTAAAGATGAAGTAACAATCGAACCAGGTTGTATGAGTATGGTAAGTGATGAGCTTAGGTATTGCAACAAGAATGTTGCAACTCCCAGGGCTACCAGCTTTACTTATCAACCCATGGTTCACACAAACTTGGAGGTGACAGTGCTATATGCACAAGTAGAAGTGAAGGTCCTACCTATTGTCATTGTTTATATGGAAAGAGACCCCAGGGTTTCCAAGCCAGACCTCTATAGGGTCAGAAGAAGCTTAATTCTTTGATGGAAAAAGATAAAACCTATTCTATGAGAGAGCTAATCTACTACAGTAATGAAGAAAACAACATGTAATGCTAAATCACACCATAACCTAACTAACCAACTAAATAGCTATGCTAAGCAAAATTGCTAAAACAATCACCAACCTAAGGCTGTTATCTAAGTTGAATAGGTAAAGAGCATTAAACTATACTAAGGTCTAAGCAAAGAAACTTAAGCTAAATCAGTTCTCAAGCGAAAGAGCAATCAGAGGTCGAAATCAATGAAAGAAGGATGTAAGGATACAGTAGCACATATGGACCGTTGGATTGATCAACGAGCAGAAGATGGATGGTGGAGATCTTAACTCAGGGGCTTAAGTGAATAAATGGATGAACAAGGCTAATGAATTAAATGAATGATGGAGATCATATTGTGAAGAATTAAATCAAGAGATGGGCGGACAGGGTAATGAAACAGGATGAACGACTGAGGTCTTATCGTAGAGGTTAAGTCAAGAGATGGATGGACAGGGTAATGAAGAGATGGATGGATAGGATAATGAAGCAATGAATGACTGAGATATTATCATGTAGACTAAGTCAAGAGATGGATGGACAAGATTAGCCGGAGGATGGATGTTAGATATCGTATAACAGGAAAAACAAATGTGTGGAAATGATGGAGCAAGTTTCTAAGGCGGTAAGTAGTTTCTTGCGTGCCCTCAAGGTCGTAAGTGAAATTCTGAAATTTCACGTGATTAGTCTTACTGTGCGACACATAGCATGAGAAAACCACTTTTATCGCTTGCTCTCAGGCGGATAACGATCATGTAATAATCCACGCAAGATTATGCAATAGTCATTAGATTAGGCGGGAATGATCAAAGGTGGAGATCGGCCAAGCTAGTTGGCGATCACGTGACGTGATAGCTATTAGATCAGGTGAGGTAGATTGATGGTGGGGGTTTAAAGTGCATAAAGTATTGAGGTGACACGATAGCCGTCAGATTAAGATACAGATTGATGGTGGAGATTAAAGCACATAAAGTAAGTGGAAGACTTCACACAGGGTAGCAGTTAGAGAAAATAATGAATCAGACGGTGATTGTGAAGGTTTGTTGTCAATTGGATATCGAGGAAGCGATGGATGAAGAACATGCTATTTCCAGGAAAACTAGTGTCTTTTCGATCTAGTAGTCCCACTAAGATGGGTAGCTATCTTAGAAACAAACAATTCAAAGTGCTTCAAGATTTCCTTTATGTATGATAGATAAGAGAGAAGCAAAGAGGACCAACTTGTATCTTCCGCTTGGATCCTTGCTTGTTTCTTCTCTCCCTTGATAGATCTTGCCACTCTTCTCCTAATTGTCCTGCTTTAGGGAATACCTATAGAGGTAAAACAACAAAACAATATCAAAGCATCTCGATCTACGATATCATAAACAATGCAGAATCAGAAATACATTAACCATATAATTGCATCCACAAATAACAAGATTCACAAATACATGATTATATGGAGGAAAACTCAAAGAACTTTATTGATAGTAGAAATAGAAGAGAGGATTACAACCCAGCTGCTTGATCCAACATTATCCTCCCACCATGAAAG
The DNA here is from genome assembly GCA_000404065.3 of Pinus taeda. Lineage (NCBI taxonomy): Eukaryota > Viridiplantae > Streptophyta > Pinopsida > Pinales > Pinaceae > Pinus > Pinus taeda. The sequence continues at coordinate 40,979 of APFE031164084.1, forward strand.
CCCTCTTCACCTCATGAAAAGCAAGATCACCCAACAATAGAATGTTTCTTCTCAAAGAGAAACCAACAACACTTCCTTACAAATTATAAAATTTCATCCTTCAGATCTCTCAGATGAGGGATACATATTGTTATAGACATATTTGGGCACTACAACCCCAATCACATATGTCAATAAACCAAGGGCTTCTAATTCCCTAAAAGTGTTGTTTCATACCCTAAAGGAGCAAGGTCAGTTGATTACATCATCTCCCAGAAGTTCTCCATGAAAAACTACTCAGAAGTGGTCAAAACTGGACCATCTCAATTGCTCCATGGTCAGGGTGCGATGCATCACACCTACTACACATGGGAAGTGCGATGCATACTGAAAATTACTTCTATAGGGTGTGATGAGTGAGAATAGACAAATGGCAGAGACAGTTTGCTAAGTGGATGATCAAGGAATCTTCTAGAAACTTCTCATATGACACTTGCCTCTCAGAATTCGCCCAGGGATGAGTGAGAGATCAATGAAATCTCCAAGTGGAGCCAAGAACTATCAGTGGCATGACACTAATCAAAAACCAAGAGCTGACTCACACCTCTGCAAATATCTATATATGGATCCCTCATCCTAGAGATCTAGAGGTTGAAGGCTGGAATTTTGCATCTTGTAAGGAAGTGTTGTTGGTTTCTTGGTGGAACATCATGGTTTCGGGTGATCTAATCTTTTCATGAGGTGAAGAAGGGATTTCATGCTGGGAGGATGATGCTGGGTCAAATCAATGGGTTGTAATCCTCTCTTCTAATCTTTATATCAATAAAGCTATTCATGTTTTCCTCCACATTCTTGTATGTTTGATGATATATGCATTTGTGTGGTCCATATATATCTGGTCCTATATTGTTTATGATTGTAGATCTCTATACTTTGAAGGTATTATGTTGCTTTGATTTTACAGGTACTCTTTGAAGCAGAGTAATCAAGGAAGGAGCGACAAAGATCCGTCAGAGGGGAGAAGGAACAAGCAAGGAACCAAGCGAAAGATTGAGGTTGGTATTCTTTGCTCCTCTCCTATCTACTTCTCATAAAGGAAAATGAAAGTAACTTTAGTTTGTTTGTTTCTAAGATAGCTACCCGTCTTAGTGGGACTAGCAGCTCTGCATGGACACTAAATTTCCTGATAACAAAATGGCGATTCCACTGGGAAGCGAATAACTTGTTTGCTTGTCTATATTTATTTGCTTTATAAACTTACAGACGGAGCCTAAAGTTAAGCCAGCTAGCCTTCGAAATGCATTTTCTATGCAAGTGCAAAGTAGATCAATGTTGCTTCAGTTTATCTCTGGGTTTTGTTTATAAACTGAACAATTAATTTGAAAACATCCTAATTGCCCTGGCGATGGCTCAAGTAGCCTCATTAGATCAGCCCCTGTGATTGCATTTAATGACTATCATTAGCTCGGCCTAAATCCCTAAACTAAGCTGCAAACTGTGACCAAGAACCAAGTTGAAGTCTCATCCCTCGACCATTACACCTTCTCCTCTTGGGAATCTAGATGCATCGTACCTCCCGTGTGCAGTAGGTGGGATGCATCGCTCTTTCCCTATGTTACAGGTGCGATGATCAGATAAGACTCCTTTTGCTTCCAGATTTTGGTTTTTTGTTCACTCTCTTTAGCTTTATTAAGGATTTTTGTTGTCTGTGATCAACATACCACTGTGGAAACTCCCTTCCTTTGCATGATTTAGCCTCCATAGTACAAAGAACTGTAAATGTTTTTATGTATTGTTCTCCATTTACAATTCTCCTTTACAAAGAAGTAGCGTAATCAAACTGTTGTCTTTTGATTTGGAAGTGTCACAAGTTTGGCTTTCAGTCAAAGAAAAGAATCCTAGTGTTCTTGATGGTCGATTACACTGTTACTCTTGTATTTGATTTGAATTAATAGTTTTTCAAGTGTTGAAAGTAGTCTTCAATTCAAAATAGCAAAGTGTCATCATTATCTTCCTTTCGTATTTTGAAGAGAAAATCGTTTGTATTGTCGCTTGAAACGATTCAGATTTGTACTTAGCATTCTTTTTTTCATTCACACATTAAGAAAGCGAAAACAAATACATGCATGTGCATTTGCATTTAGACTGCTTATTGATTTTTATTTAGGACAGTGCATACAGTGTGTTCTCTCTGCTCTATGTTGAAATAATCCCACTTCTCTTTCTTTAGTAGCTAGGATTTTCATTGCAAAAAGAAGATTAAATGATTGTTTATCATCTTAGATTGAATTTTAGGAGTTGTATATCTACATCACGTGGTGAACCTAAAAGGAAAACTTCTTAAGAAAGATCAATTGTAAAATAAATTCAATGAACATAAAAACTCTTTGGAACGTAACACACAACATTTAGAAGTCTAGGCTAGAGACATATTTCGGCGTCATAAAGCCTAGTAACTATCACTTTCATTGTAGGTTAGGTGATTCCTCCTCTTTGAGATGACAAGTGCCATTACAGACTTGTGCTCCCATGTACCGGCGAGTATATATTGGGAGACCACAATAGACTATATCCTTTATCCTTAGGAAGTCGTGTCTGCCACTCTATTGATTGCAATGCATTGAACACAGAATTTGGGAAGATTGACTGTTGTACCGTAAAAAGTATTCTGCAGTTTTGGGATTGGTTTGGTAATCCCTCTGTCTAGATTTCCAGAGTAGTCTCTTTCGTTCCTTTTCAGACTCCTTAAAGGAAAAGGTCCATCTGAGCACTTGTCACTTCAGGCTCATTAAAAATTGAAGGCGACTAGAGTTATCTTTAGCTTTTTCTCAAGTCTTAAAAATTGAAAAAGCAAGTTGTGTCAAAGCATCTAAAATTCATTTAATTCATAATCATTTTTTCCCCTTTATTTTGAGTTGATCGAGTAATCCGCAATCGTGGAAGAAAGTCAATTGAAACCCTGTCATTCGTGTGTAGATTAACGAGTCAACCATCTTTGACTCTGGAAACGAAACTATTCTAGACAAAGCGAACTCATTTAACTGGATCAAAGTCCCCTGGTTTGCTTGGAACTTGTGTTCCAACATCCTCAGGGACTCCAGTTACTCCAGCCATCTCCGGTACCCCTACCTTTACAGAAGAAGTTATGTGGCCACAAGAGGACATTAGAACTGATCCTAGTGTAATGGTAAACACTTCTTTTCCTGAACCGGCTCCATCTATAGCTGATTCGAAAGGTGTTACCCCTCCAACAATTGTCGCTTCAGAGTCTATACCTTCTTCGGCACCAGAAATATTTTATGGACCTGATGGTCTACCTCTGCCACCTGGATTGATTGCTATAGAAGATATTATGGAGGATCCTCCATCCAGTACTCCATTGCATTTTGGAGCTGGGATCACCCTATATCCTTCTCCTCTAGAAGTTAGTCTCCCTTTATCGCAAGTTCCTGTAGAATCACTAGGAAATCTTTTGGATAGACTAGATATGTCTGAAGAAACGTCGACATCTAGGACTATGTCATCTGACACAGCAACAGTAGAACCTCCTGCTGCTACTCCAACAATGTTCACTGGTGTACCATTTGTCCCAACTAGCTCTCAACTACTAGATGGAGTCCATCCAGGGACCGTTTTGACAGTATGGTCTGTTCCTGTTTGTTCGTCTGGAATAATATCCAGAATCTCTTATGTTGAGTCTCATAAAATTGATCCTTTGCAACAGTATCAATTTGGGCAATCTGGTCCCCAAAGGCCAACCATCCCTTTGGGCACTGGATTGCTGCCATGGGGGGCAGTATGCCCTTTCATTGTTTCCTCTAGGAGAACAACCATATGGGAGTTCGCAACAGAATTCGGGTCATGCTGGAATTACATTCAGTTGTTGGGTTCCATTACTACATCAAAAACCAAGAGTTGTATACTCAATGCAACAAAGTCTACCTACATCTAATATCCCCACTACACCGGCTATTGTGACGGTGTCGTAAGCACAAGCGTCGCCTATTGTATGTCAACCTCCAGTTTATCAGGTCGTAATACAACAGCCGCTTGTCTCCATGACGCAACCACAATCATCGATTAGTGGGTCCTTAACTGGAGTCACCCAGTTTCAAATGGGTACTATTACCCCTCATCTTGGTCAAACAGCGAGTATTGGACAATAGCAAATGGTTTCGCAACCATGGTTGGTGCAATATCAACAACCGCAATTCCAACAAGGTTACCAAGGATCTGAGCAACAAGTCTTTGTGAGTAATGGGCAGTCGTATATTCAAAAAGGTCAACAAAAATCATATCAAAATGGTTATGCCCATCAACCTTACCAAAGTTATCAGCATCAAATGCGTTATGCTGGTATGCAAATACCCACTGCTCAGGCAATCCCATCTTATCTTGGGTATGCTTTGCTGAACCTGAATCAACAGTTTCCCTTCGTGGCAACTTTAAAGTTACCAGACCTAAATCGGCTAACAAACGATCCAATTGCTTATGCCCCTTGGTGGCCGGCGATTCCTCATAAAATTTCATCAGATATTCCTAAATTTAATGGAAATCCAGGTGAAGACTTGTCGAATCATGTGATGACCTTTCATCTATGGTGTTCGTCAAACACTCTAAATGATGATTTGATTAGGCTTCACCTTTTTTAGCGAATGTTAACTGGTCCGACAGCAAAATGGTACATTGAATTGCCTAGAGCTTCATTTGATAACTTCAGTGCCCTTGACACAACCTTTTTAACCCATTTTCAGTTACCAATAAGGTACGAAACAGGAACAGAGCTTCTTACCAATTTCAAACAAATGACAGCCACTCACATATCTGATCATATTCATGAGTGGTGACGTCATCGTAGAACGGTAAAAACATATGTTCCTGATCAGCTGCTAGCTAAATGGTTTATTAAGTCATTATTACCTTCTATCATAGAAGATGTGGAAAAGGGAGGAGTCATCACTGAAGAGCAATTCATTGCTCATGCGCAATATCTAGACTTGATCTATACTCAGTCTAGCATGCTCTATAACAAAATCCCTGATGCTCCTAGACCAGATTTTTTTGTTCCTCCTCGTCCTAAATCAAACAAAGACTCTCATGCCGGTGATGGTGTGATAGGTATGACTAGCACGAAACCGTAAAGGCTACATCGAAGAAAGCTCGTACAGTTTCTAATAAAAATGCAAATGAAGAACTTCTCGCCTCGGAGGTAAATGATGTGTCAACTGACAAAGGCAAAGAACTGAAGCAACCAGGGGGAAATAAGAAAAAGAAGAAACAAGAGGATTCATCTCCTCAAAAATCTTCTGCAAACCCTTCTGGAGAAAGGAAACCAAATCATCCGTGCTTTATATGTGATGAAGATCATTGGACGAAATACTGTCCACATAAAACTGAGCTTAGGAAACTCTTAAAGAATTCAAAAACCTCAGTGGTATTGACTAATCCATTTCCAAATCCAGGAACCAATCTGGTTGCTAGTGACAATGCTTCCCCAACCTAATTACTCATGTTGTCCATTTTGAAATAGAAAAATGATGCTTTGATATCGACAAGGAATAAAGATTACCGTAATCCACCATTGTCGAACAACATGGCTACTGATCAACCTAGTAGTTCGAGAAAAAATTTAACCAAAGTTGTGCCGCCCATCATTCCTGAGCTAATGATAAAGCCGCCAAAGGGCGTAATACACAAATCGACATTTAATCCTCGTGCCAGAGCAGCACAAAATTATAATATAGTAGAGGACCTGGCCCAATCGCCATCCGCTATGTCGACACTTGAAGTACTGCAAAATTGCCCCTCCCAGAAGCAGGCTCTTTTATCAGCAATAGGTGGGATTGACCCAGTAGATTCCAGTCTTGTGGCCTTTAATCATAAAGGATATGACCTATAGTTACCAGCTCAACTCGCTTTGCTTATTCAAGTGAAAGCCCTCAACAAAACCATTCATCGAACAATTATTAATGAGGGAGCATCTACATGTATTATGTTGATGAGTTGCTGGAAAACATTAGGTTCATCACCCTTGTCGTGATCGTCAATGACATTGAAAGCATTTTATGGATGAACATACACTCCATACTGGATTTTAAGTAACTTGCAAGTCAAACTGAGGGGAAAAATAATAGAAATTGATGTTGAAGTTATCGATGGAAACCTCGATTACAACATCCTACTGGGAAGGCCCTGGATTTATGCTATGGCTGCTGTTGTGTTGACATACTTCAGAAAGATTGCATTTCCTTTTCAAGGAGGGAATACAATTGTTGATCAAAAAACCTTTCTCCCCAACAATTCACAAGTTATGGGAAGCATCTCGATGATCCACGGATGCTCTCAGTCGCTTCAAAATATTGGAGTAGGCCTACTAAAATACCCTACATTGATGGGTACTTTTGCCCTACTGCCTCCAAACAATCTGGCGGAAGTGGCCATGGTGGTAACCTTCAATATGATATCTTCTAGATTTAGAAGGTTCCTGAACATTTTGACAACATGGATCATCACCATTTTAGAAATATTGTAGCAATCAATTTTCTTGGCCTAGGGGGAAAACCCAAATCAACGCTCATCGAGTGTTTGGATATATAGGTCTAAGGAATATGGTATCTCTTCAGATCCTTGGTCGCATATACATTCTACAGACGAAGGAATCATTCAGTCAATGATGTTAGGAGAGGCACCATGGGAAGATTACCACCATCGTTCCAACCTTCCGAATTACCACAAAGACTATTCCAGCAACCTCAATCATCCTTCAATTTTTTATTTTCTATCAAATACTGTAAATACGGTGGATTATGAGGATAGTTCTTTTACTGTGTCAACCTCATTAAAAAATGAAACAACTCCCTTTCCAAATCCAAGTCGAGTCTTTCAAAGATCTCGAAGGTAAACCTTCATTCCAACCACCGTGTTGAATGCAATGAAGCTTGGGGGGCATGCACCTCAATTTGCATTATTATGCTGGGGGCATGCGAACTTATAACAAGCATAGTTTTTCATTTCAAGCTTGTGTAAACATGAAACTGAATCTGAGCATATGTTTTCACATGGTCCAAGCTCATTAAAAAATAAACCAGGTCACGAGCAATGTTATCGCAGGGTTCAAGCTCGTTAAAAAATAAGCCTGCCACGAGCAGTTTTACATGAAGTTCAAGCTCGTTAAAAAAAAGCAATGAGCATATGTTCCACCAAAGTTTAAGCTCATTAAAAAATGAACCTACCTTCGATAAATAACCATTGTGAATGCATTATCATTAGCTTTTGAGCCTTGGTCATGTTCTTACCATCACCTACACTTTGTTTTAGCTGATCATACGCCTCCATTTGATCGTTTACCCTTTTGAGGAATAGCTACGATGAGTGATTCTGTGAGCCATCCTTGTGACACTACCGTGATTGGAAAATTCCAAACCTTACCTGGAATCATCTGCTACCCGAAAATATCACTCGTTCCTCAAAAATGAGTCTCCTTTAAGCTCTTTTCATCTGACTCATAAAATATGAAAATATTGCTAAGAAATTTGCCTCTCCAGCTCGTTAAAGCTATCGGAAATGTTATACCTCCTCTAGATTTTAATATTTTTGGACCTGAGAGATTATCACACAAAAATATCGAGCGCTTGTCTTGTTCGGCTCGTTAAAACTATCGAAAATTCATCCATTTCATATTATTTTATACTTTTTCGGACTTAAGGGATTATGTGACGAAAAAGGATTACTAGAGTTTCCTTTCTGTCCCTTTTCAAACTCTCTAAAATTGAAAAAGGACCGAGTTGTCTTTGTCATTAAACTTGTTAAAACCAATAGTGACAAACTTCTCTGTAGAGACAAGAACGAGTTTCACTATCGCTAGGCTTGTTAAAACATAGCGACGGGTTTGCCCGAAAGGAAAATTATAGAACAATCATATGTTATCCTCCTCAAGCTTGACAAAAATAAAGAGGTACTAGTCAGCAATGACTGGGGAAAAATTGGGAAGAAAAATTGAAGAAACTTTATTGGTAGCAAGTCGCTCTTGAACATGACACTTTCACTCCATCACCATGATTGAGTCGGGTTGGGTTATTCCGTTCACTGGTCATATTACCATTGGTCCATCGTACCATCCATATTTGGGTTTAACATTGCCAATCCATTTCAGTGTCACCAATATGTTTAAGAGAAGTCGATCAGAGAATTCATCAATCTAGCTTCTCTATCACCCGCTATAATACCTTCACGCTTCATTCTTTCATGACCACCACCTTGAACCTTGTATCATCATATCGTTTTCACGTCCACAAAATCACTTGCTCCATTCTGTGTCATAGATGTGGGATTCATTAAGGCCCTCCTACAATGGGTCACTTCTTGTCAACTTCAGCTCATTATCCAAGAAGTCGACCTAGGAACAAGCCTTTCAGTACTTTGAAGCTTGCATGCCTTAATAGCAAGTTTCTCACTTCCGGTAACAGGTTTACATCAATGGCCTTCGACCGAAATATTTTGTGTGGTGTTCGACACCAAGTCCCATTTCACACCACGTTAATTGTACTTCCGTAGGCTTGAGGGTCATCATCATTATCGGTGATTCCTCTCGCGCCTGTTAACAACCTACGTCATTGGCTAGTAATCAGGTGATGTCTTTCCATGTTCGACTCCAGAACATCTTTTCACATGGATCGACTTGTACTTTGGGCGAAGATTGAATGAGTTTGAAGACCCTAGATTTAGTTTCATCCATCCGGGCTGCGATATATTCAGGAAAATAAAGACATCAAATGTACATCATTTCTACACAGATGATCATCCAAATGAAAGGATGATGGCTCTATTGGAATCATCAGTCTGCCACACAGACGGTTGTCTGTCCTATTTACATGAAAATGAATTTATAAAGCTGAGCATGGGAATGCCCGCCTCAGCTAGATCATAAAAATATTATGAAGATAATGTATTGTATTGTATCTTATTATAGGTCGCCTTCTAGTTCGAAAAACCTCGGATCCTCATGATAAAGCATTTCACTCGACATCAAAATATTTACGACCTCATGCTTTAGGGGGCAACTGTTATAGACATATTTTGGCACTGCAACCCCAATCACATATGAACATAAACCAAGGGCTTCTAATCCTCTAAAAGTGTTGTTTCATATCCTAAAGGAGCAAGGTCAGCTGATTACATCATCTCCCAGAAGTTCTCCATGAAAACTACTTAGAACTGCTCAAAACTAGACCATCTCACTTGCTCCATGGTCAGGGTGTGATGCATCGCACCTACTACACACGAGAGGTGCGATGCATACTGAAAAGTCCTTCTATAGGGTGCAATGAGCGAGAATAGACAAATGGCAGAGACAATTGTCTAAGTGGATAATTAAGGAATCTTCTAGAAACTTCTCATACGACACTTGCCTCTCAGAATTCGCCCAGGGATGAGTAAGAGATCAATGAAATCTCCAAGTGGAGCCAAGAACTATCAATGGAATGACACTAATAAAAAAACTCAAAGCTAACTCACACCTCTGAAAATATCTATATATGGATCCCTCATCCCAGAGATCTAGAGGTTGAAGGCTAGAATTTTTCATCTTGTAAGGAAATGCTATTGGTTTCCTGGTGGAACATCATAGTGTTAGGTGATCTAAGCTTTTCATGAGGTGAAGAAGAGCTTTCATGCTGGGAGGATGATGCTGGGTTAGATCAATGGGTTGTAATCCTCTCTTCTAATCTTTATATCAATAAAGCTATTCAAGTTTTCCTCCACATTCTTGTATGTTTGATGATATATGCATTTGTGTGGTCAATATATATCTGGTCTTATATTGTTTATGATTGTAGATCTCTGCATTTTGAAGGTATTATGCTGCTTTGACTTTATAGGTACTCTTTGAAGCGGAGTAATCAAGGAAGGAGCGGAAAAGATCCGTCAGAGGGGAGAAGGAACAAGCAAGGAACCAAGTGAAAGATTGAGGTTGTTATTCTTTTCTCCTCTCCTATCTACTTCTCATAAAGGAAAATGAAAGTAACTTTAGTTTGTTTATTTCTAAGATAGCTACTCAACTTAGTGGGACTAGCAGCTCTGCATGGACACTAGATTTCCCAATAACACATATATAGATGTCTTGCAAGGGTGTGAGTTAGCTCTGGGTTTCTGATTAGTGTCATTCCACTTGTAGTTCTTGGTTCCACTTGGATATTTCTTAGATCTCTTACTCATCCTCGAGCGAATTCAGAGAGGCAAGTGTCATAGGAGAAGTTTCTAGAAGATTCCATGAGCATCCACTTAGCAAAGTGTCTCAGAAATTTGTCCATTCTCACTCATCACACCCTATAGAAGGTCTTTTCAATATGCATCACACTTCTCATGTGTAGCAGATGATATGAATTGCACCTTAACCATGGAGCAGTCAGTGTGGTCGAGTTTTGGCCAGTTCTGAGTGGTTTTTTAGGTGGAACTTCTGGGAGACGATGTAATCAGTTGACCATGATCCTTTAGGGTGTGAAACAATACTTTTAGGGGTTAAAGAGCCCTTGGTTTATTGACATATATGATTGGGGTTGAAGTGCCCAAATATGTCTATAGCAATTTCCCCCTAAAGCATGAGGTCGTAAATCTCTTGATGTCGGGTGAAATGCCTTATCATGAGGATCTGAGGTATTCGAACTGGAAGGTGACCTGTATAAGATACAATAAAATACATCATCATATTATTTTCATGATCTAGCTGAGGCGAGCATTCCCATGCTCATCTTTATAAATTCATTTTCATGTACATAGGACAGATAATCATCTACTGTTGCAGATTGGTGATTCTTTATATGTCGAGTCATCATCCCTTAGCTTGGATGATCATCTGTGCAGCTTCTATGTACATTTGATGTCTTTATTTTCCTGAACATATCACAGCTCGGATGGATGAAACTAGATCCGGGGTCTTCAAACTCGTTCAATATTCACCTGATCTACAAGTTGATCCATGTGAAAAGATGTTTTGGAGTCGAACATGGAAAGACATCGCCTGATTACCAGCCAATGGTGTGAGCTATTAATAGGCGCGATATGAATCACCGATAATGATAATGACCATCAAGGTACTACAATACAATTCACGTGGTGTGATATATGAGTCGGTTTTGAACACCACGCAAAATATTTCGGTCAAAGGCCATTGACGTAAACCTGTCGCTAGAAGTGAGAAACTTGCCATTGAGGCATGCAAGCTTCAAAGTACTGAAAAGGTTGTTTGTAAGCCAACTTCTTGGATAATGAGCTGATGTCGACAAGAAGTGACTTGTCATAGGAGGGCCTTGATGTATCCCACATCTACGACACAAAAAGAATCAAATGATTTTCTGGAGGTGAAAACAATCTGATGATACAAGGTTCAGGAATGGCGGTCATGAAAAATAGAGGGTGAAGGTATTGCAGTGGATGAGGCATTCACTGGGTGGTAAATTCTCTGAATGACTTCTCTTGAACATATCAGCGACACTGAGATGGATTGGTAGCATTAACCCTAGAAATGGATGGTATGGAGGACCAATGGTGATGTGACCAGTGAATGGAATAACCCAACCCGACTCAATCATGGTGATGGAGTGAAAGTGTCATGTTCAAGAGTGACCTGCTACCAATGAAGTTCTTCAAGTTTTCTTCCCTTTTCCCCAATCATTGCTGACCAGTACTTGTTTATTTTTGTCAAGCTTGAGGAGGATAACATATGCTTGTTCTATAATTTTCCCTTCAGGCAAACCTGTCTCTATGTTTTAGCGAGCCTAGCGACAGTGAAAATCGCTCTTGTTCGGATGGACAAGTTTGTCGCTATTGTTTTAACGAGTTTAATGACAAAGATAACTCAATCCTTTTCATGTTTAGAGAGTTTGAAAAGGGATGAAAATGAAACTCCAACAGTTCTTTTTTGTATCATAATCCCTTGAGTCCAAAAAGGATTAAAATAATACAAAAGGGATGACTTTTCCGATCACTTTAGCAAGCCGAAAAAGACAAGCGCTCGATCTTTTTGTGGAATGATCCCTCAGGTCCGAAAAAGATTAAAATACAAGAGGGATATCACTTCCAATCACTTTAGCGAGCTGGAGAGGCCAATTTCTCGACAATATTTTCATATTTAGCAAGTCCAAAAATAGTTTAAGGTAGACTCGTATTTTGAGGAACGAGTGGCGTTTAGGGTAGCAAACGAGTTCCAGGTAATCTTGGAACTAGTTCTGGGTAATATTGGAAATTATCAAAACATGGCAGTGTGAAGAGGGTGGATAATAGAACCACTCATCGCAGTTGTTCCTCAAAAAGGTAAACAATCAAGTGGAAGCATATGATCAGCCAAAAAAATGGAGGTGATGGTAGAACACAACCAAGGTTCAAAAGGTTGATAGCATGGAAATCACAAAGGTCATTTACTGAAGGTGAATTCATTTTTTAATGAGATTAAATCGGGAGAAACAATGCTCAGTGGTAGGTTTATTTTTTAACGAGCTTGAACCTTGCAGAAACATTGCTCGTCTTGGTTTCATGTTTACACAAGCTTAAAATGAAAAAACTATGCTTGTTATAAGTTCACATGCCCCCAACATAATGACGCAAATTGAGGTGCATGCCCCCCAAGCTTCATTGCATTCAACGCGGTGGTTGGAATGAATGTTTGCCTTCGAGATCTTTGAAAGACTCGACTTGGATTTTACGAGATCGTAATCAAAGGGAGTTGTTTTGTTTTTTAATGAGGTTGACGCAGTAAAAGAACTATCCTCATAACCCTTGTTTCATTTTGTAACGAGGTCGACACAAGATAAGAACCATCCTCAATGACCCATAGTATCAAAATGGTCAGAGTTCTTCTTAATCTTTGATGATGTAGAAGATAGCATATGACAGGTTTCTACTGTGACCTCTTCTAGCAGATTACTTGGAGGCAGGAGGGCAAAAGTACCCATTAAGGAAGAGTATTTTAGGAGACTTACTCCGACATTTTGAAGTGATTGAGATCTTCCATGGATCAAAGGAATGCTTCCAGTAGCTTGTGAACCATTGGAGAAAAATGTTAGTTGGTCAACGATTGTAATTCCTCCTTGGAAGGGAAATGCAATATTTCTGAAGTATGTTGACACAACAGTGGCCATGGCATAAATCCAAGGCCTGCCTAGTAAGATATTGTAGTCAAGGTTTCCATCAATGACTTAGACTTCAATTTCTACTATTTTCCCCCCCAATTCAACTTGCAAGTTACTTAATATCCCATATGGCATGTATGTTCTTCCATTGAACGCTTTTAATGTCATTGATGATCTTGACAAGGGTTGTGAGCCTAAAGTTTTCCAGCAACTCATTGACATAATATAGGTAGATGCACCCTCATCAATGATTGTTCGATGAACGGTTTTGTTGAGGGATTTTACCTGTATAAGGAAAGCGAGTTGGGTCGGTAACTGAGGTTCATATCCTTTGTGGTTAAAGGCCACAAGATTGGAATCTATTGGGTCAATCCCGCCTATTGCTGATAATAAAGCTTGCTTTTGGGAGGGGTAATTCTATAGTACTTCAAGTGTCGACATAGTGGATGGCGATTGAGCCAGATCCTCTACTATGTTATAATTCTGTGCTGCTTGAGCACGAGGATTAAATGTCGATTTATGTACTATTGCCTTTGGCGGCTTTATTGTTAGCTCAAGAATGATGGGTGGCACAACTTCTCACAAAGTTATTGTCAAACTACTGGGTTGATCTATAACCTTGTTGTTCGACATCTATGGATTCCTGTAATATTTATTCCTTGTAGATATCAAAGCATCATTTTGCTGCTTTGAGATAGATAACATAAGCACTTGGGATGGGGAAGCATGATCGATAGCAACCAGATTAGTTTCTGAGTTTAGAAATTGATCAGTTAATACTGCTGAGCTGCTTGAATTTTTTAAAAATTTCTTGACCTCAGCTCCATGTGGACAATTTTTTGTATAATGGTCCTCATTACATAGGAAACATGGCTAATTAGGTTTCTTTTTCTCAGCAGAGTTTTCAGAATATTTTTCAAAAGTTGAATCTTCCTATTTCTTCTTTTTGTTTCTCCCTTTCTTCTTGCCCCCTAGTTGCTTCGGTTCTTTGCCTTTGTCAAATGACATGACATTAACCTCTGAGGCAGGAAGTTTGTCATTTAGTTTTTTACTAGAAATTGCAAGGGCTTTACCAGGTTGAGCCTTTGAGGTTTGTGTACTTGAGGTACCAATCACACCATCACTAGCATGAGAGTCCTTGTTTGATTTAGAAGGGGGAGGAATGGAAAATTCTAGTCTAGGAGTGTTAGGGATTTTGTCATAGAGCATGCTAGAATGAGTATAGATCAAGTCCAAATATTGTGCATGAGAAATGACTTTCTCTTCAGTGACAACTCCTCCTTTCACCACATCTTCTATAATAGAAGGTAATAATGACTTAATAAACCACTCAGCTAGAAGTTGATCAAGAACATATGTCTTTACCATTCGACGATGACGTCGCCACTCATGAATATGATCAGATATGTGAGTGGTTGTTGTCTGCTTAAAGTTGGTAAGGAGTTCTGCTCCTATTTCATACCTTATGGGTAGCTGAAAATGGGTTAGAAAAGTTGTAGCAAGGGTGCTGAAGTTATCAAACAAGGCTCTAGGCAATTCAATATACCATTTTGCTGCCGAACCAACTAGCATTTGCTGAAAAAGGCGAAGCTTAATTGAATCATCATTTAGGGTGTTAGATGAGCACCACAAATGAAAAGTCATTACATGATTCGATGGATATTCACCTGGATTTCCATTGAATTTAGGAATATCAGAGGGAAGTTTATGAGGAATCGCTGGCCACCAAGGGGCATAAGTAATTGGATCATTCGTCAGCTAGTTCAGATTTGGTAATTCAAGAGTTGCCACAAAGGGCAACTGTTGATTCAAGTTTGGCGAAGCATACCTAGGATAAGATGGGATCGCCTGAGCAGTAGGTCTTCACATACCAGCATAATGTATCTGATGTTGATAACTTTGATAAGGTTGATGGGCATGACCATTATAGTATGGTTGTTGATAACTGTTTTGAAAATGTGGTTGTACACTACCTACAAAGCCTTGTTTCTCAGGTCCTTTGTAAGCTTGCTGGAACTGTAGTTGTTGATATTGTACCAACCATGGTTGTTGGACCATTTGTTGTTGCCCTGATCCAGACTTAAACAGGAATGCAAAAAATTACAGAGATAACCATATACAAAAGATGCAGTGGAAATAATACTTCACTTCATTAATGGAAAATACTGAAATATGCTTACAACCAGAAATGGAAATAAACCAGTTGGGGCGATGGTAGCTTATCTATGAGAAGAGATGTGTGGCTACATGCCTCTGAACTATGTTACAATGAGGCTCAAAGGCCTATTTATTGTTGAGAAACAATGGAAAACCCTTCACATTCCAAAACATAACCCTAGAAGATGAAACGCCAAATTGCGGGCCTCGTTTTTGGGTAAGTTGGTACATCAACTTCCCGGGGTCGCGAATTGGTCGTGTTATCTCCATTTGACACGCATGATAGCCCATTGGGAAGATCTCTCTGAGGACTATGAAGAAAAAGACAATTTTTAGACAGAAAAATCGCTGGCGGTAGATTTCCCAAAAAACGTCGTTTAGGGCCTCAAAACGGCTCTGGAAGTTTAGGACCCCAAAAACTACTAAAAATAGTAAACTGTGCTATAATTAAGGAAACTAAAAAAACTGAAAGAAGCACTAGAGGGGATCCAAGTGGAATTAGCGGGTGGCCACCAATATCCACCTGTATCATTCCTCCCCCCTTAGGAAGCAATGGTCCCCATTGCATTGAGTTCCTCCATGAGATGAGGGAACTTCTGTTGCATTTGGTCCCTGGTGAGCCACTTGCCCTGGTGAAGGAGTTGTCCTGCTTTGATAACTCGATACAGTTGCATATTCTGCTGGCAAGTGTGCTTGATCTGTGTGTCCATGATCCGATCAGTTGCAGATTGTTCCAGGCAAGCTGGATTTAACTCTGTGGGTGTGAGTTGTTCTGCAATGTCGGGCGTGTTTAGTAATGGCAGAAAGTATGGCCGAAGGCGGTCGACATTGAACACCGGGTGCAGGCCAAGGAATGGGGGAATGCTGAGCTCAAATGCATTGTCTCCCACAACCTTGGTAATGGTGTAATGGCCATATCGAAGTGGTCTGAGTTTCTGATAGGCTCCGGTAAGGCATTCCTTTTGCAAATTCAACCATGCTTTGTCACCCACATGAAACTTGTGTGGCACCCAATGTTGATCATGTCGTTGCTTGTACCTAGAATTTGATTTCTCCATAATGTCATGGACCTACTGGCGAATATGTTGGATGTGCTCCATGAATCTATTTTCCTTATCTGTTTCGGATTGGACATGAGCAGAATCTACATGAGTAGCTGCAAATGGCATGGCCACATCGATGGGACATAGTGACTGGAATCCCAAGCCCACCTAAAAAGGGCTGTGGCCAGTCAAGTTGTGGATAGCCCGGCTGTAGCTGTGTTGAACATAGGGGAGGCTCTCGTCCCATGTGCGTGGATGCTTTGAGTTGTACATGTGCAGAATGTGTACGATCATCCTATTGACAACCTCTGTCTGGTCATCAGTTTGAGGATGGAAGGCTGTGGACTTTGTGAGTTTGGTGTCCAGCATTGACCAGAGACTGGACCAAAATGTGCTGAGAAACCGACTGTCCTGATCTGAGATGATAGACTATGGGATCCCAAAGTGCACCCACACTCGTTTAAAGAAGAGTTTAGCAGTGGCTTCTGCTGTGATATTCTTCTTGCAGGCCATCATAATGGCCATTTTCGAGAACCTGTCGACGACCACAAAAACACAGTCATTTCCATGCTTAGTGGAAGGAAGGCCTGACATGTAATCCATGGAGATGGATTCCCAAGGTCGACTAGGGGTAGGCAGCGGGGCATAGAGGCCTTGCTTCTTGATGATCGGTTTGGCAATGGCACAGGTGCATGACCTTATGTACTTCCCGACATCCTGTCGAAGATTCGGCCAATACAAATACTTCTACAGTACTGCCACCGTTTTTTCGACCCCAAAATGCCCAACAGCCCGACTGTAGTGTGCTTCCCAAATCATCTTGGCACGCTCGCTTGAAGGAACACAAAGGTGACCCAGGTGGCATAACAGGCTGTCCTGGAGGTGAAAATCTGGAACATGCTGACCCTCCAAGAGGTTCTGGTATGTGTGGCTGAATTTCGGGTCGCT
>APFE031164094.1:0-17214 GCA_000404065.3 Pinus taeda
TTTATTTTGTTTTGCTCAGTAAATTGGTTGATTCTATCAATAACAAAGTAAATTTGTAACTTAGGAGTAATATATATCAATTTTTGTTTGTTCAGTAAATTGGTTAATTCTGTAGCAAACTAAAATTCGTAAGTTAGGAGTAATATGTATAGTGGGCTATTTTTTACTTAAAAACATGATATTAATTTTTTTTGTGTTTGGGAATTGGTTAATTTTTAAATAATAAAGTAAAAGTTTGTTTGCACATGTGGTTTTGAATTAGTAGTGAATGTATGCAATGTTAAAGCACTCATTGTGATAGGTTATTGGTTCAAATTCTCCATAGATGTTAGCTTACTAGAAAAAAAAGAAAAAAAATAGAAGCCTTTGCAACTTAACAATGCATAAGTTTTTGGTTTACATCTTTGTGCATCACTTTCTCTAAACAAGACTCATATCTAAGATGTTAGCCTTCCTACCTCTTTGCCTTTTTTATGCTTTCATTGCTCCCCTCCATCCTTCTCCTCCATCCTTTGTTACCTTCTTTGATAGCTCTCAACCTATCGGTCTTGTTCCCCTTGGGCCATGTCATGTTCTATATGTGAGTAGGTCAATTTTTGTGGGGCTTTAGTCCATTATGTCAAGATGTTGTGGTGGTCGTAGGGGGTGGAGAAGAAAAAGAGGCCATATGGGTCAAGAGTGCAAGATGTTGCTCAATAGTCAACTAATGAGTATAAGGAACAAACTCCTTTGTAGATGTTAAGATTTGTTAAAAAGAAATCAGGCTAGATTGTAATGCCATGGATGATTGGGATATAGATGTTAAGATTGGAAATTAAGTGCTAAATTTGGTTAATTCCATAGCAAGATACTTGAAATATTGGAAAATTGTTGAATTGTGTTGACACATCAAGATAGCGGTTGGCCAGATTCTTCAAGATAGGGACAAGGCCAAGAAAAAGTTTTTTAATGGGACGAGGTAATGCTTCAAATCAATGAGATTAAAAAGAAGCTTTTGCTCCTTTTCAACACCTGGGCCTCTTAGCAATTGGACATCACAGTCACAACTTTCAAGTTTTAGATTAGTTTATCATGATTAGTTACTCTGTGTTTGGTCTTACTATAGCTAATCCTATCAATGAAGGATAAAAGTATAGGAAAAACCTAGGCCTATATGAAACAGGGTGCGGTCCCATTCGTGGTTATGATAAAATTTGAAGTCACGAGGAAAACTATTATATTTTATTGGAATTCGTTTCTGGTGGAGCGGGCCCTACTTGGGTTGAGGTCTTTGCGTATACTAGCGGATATTTTGTATTTATGATAGCGTGCTTGCCACTCGGTAAATAAAATAATATATCCATCAAGTAACGGAGTCTAACGTCGTTTCGTTAAGGCCAGTAACGGCGTCAAAAAGGAAGCTGTATTGCCGATCACGTGGAGTGCAACGTCACGAACAAGGGACTCCAACGACTCCTCGCAAAGAGGGGCCGGTCCCGTCCGTAGTTATGACAATATCTAGAGTCACGAGGAATTCTATTTCCGGTGGGGACCCCTACGTGGGGTGGGGTCTTTCTGTATGTTTGTGGGGCTGTTAGATATTGGGGGTCTGACTTAGCGACGTGAAGCGACAAAAAATAATTCCAAGAAACAATTCTCCATCACCTCATATGTGTTTATTGTTATATATATTTCATTTAGTAGCATATTATGCAAACTGAATAATATTTTATTTTGTGATATTTTTTTATTTATGAGTAAATTATTCCTCCATCTAACATTGGGCCTAATCTCAATTTGGACTTCACCTATTTCATATATATAAAACAATGGTTATTTAAAAAATGGAATCTCATATTCCTTAAATGTGTTCATCACATAAAACTAATTTTTTCTATATAAATATAACACATCAAATCATTGGATCTAATTGTCAAAGTCCCACACTTGTATCCCTTTTCCCACTTTAGATTTCTTAAGAGTTTATAAGAAAGAATAGTTATTCCATGTTTTCTTTTCTGGTAATCATTGGATTACAATTTATTTTTGCTTCTGTGTTTTTTAAATGGGACCATAGGATGGACCACCACTAGTTGGTTGATTTATGCCATTAAATCTTATATAATTAGTTTATTTTTTTACTTTAAAAATTAACAAGTTTAAATATCAATATTCCCGTGTTATTAAATAGTTTTTTTAATAAATATATATATATATAATATATAATATATATATTTTTATTTTTAAATTTATAATTCTATTAAATTTTAATGATTTTTTAAATATATATTTATATTTTTCTTAATTTATAATTCTAATTAAAATTTAAATTTATTATTTAAATGTTTTTAAATGAGTCAGTTTTCTTTAACTTTGTTGCCAATTTAATTTAGTATTTTTAAGTCCAAATAAAAAATCTAATTAAATCTTTCTAATTTATTTTTTTTAAACTTTGCCCAATTATATTTAAAGTTTTCTATTACCGTCAAATAAAAAATCTTTAATCAATCTTTCTAACTAATTTTAAAACCTTAGAGGTTTTTGAAACTATGTTTCTTATTTATTTAAGTGTAAATCTTAATCAACTTTTTCAACTAATTTTAAAGCATAAGATATCTTTTATAATCAAATCTTCTATTAAATTTAAATGATGTTTATTTATATTTCCAATCAACACTATTACATCAATTTTATCATGATAATCTCAAATTTATAAGGTAAAATATAGCAAGGACCTGCTCCTACATATTGGCATGGTTGAATTCATGGGGGGTCTATATCAGATAGACACAGTGCTTGGTATCAGATCAAGTCTTAGTTAGATATTTAACCTGACAAGAGATTTTGATGGGGCCGCTCAGAGAGGCGTATGTGGTTGCAGTGTGTGGCTTAGAATAAGCTCTCGGTCTCATTACAGGCTTTACTAGAGCGACAAACCTGACACTAACACCAGAGTCAAGATCTTGGCTCTTTGGGGACTCTTATGGTTTGCAAAAAGACTACAATTAGATCACATCTACATATATGGCGATTCAAAGGCACTCATTTTCGATTCAAAGCACTCATTGATAGGATCTTGAGTAAGACCAACTTTGTGCTCCCCAACTTAAGCTATTGGTTGGATCGTATTGTGCATTTGAAATAGTCTTTCAAGGCCATCTCTTTTCAACATATATATCATAATTCAAACACAGTGGCAGATGATTTATCAAAGGAAGGACTTCTCGCTGCCCTGGATATTCTTCGTTATAGTTATATTGTGGATGATACATCTATGGAGGAGGGCGAGTTGTCTCTCATATAACTTACAATTACTTTTTTTATTGTCATGTCTTTCCAGGTTGCTTTTGTTCCATATTGAACTCTGATTATATGTAATTTCTATGGTTTGCAGTACATAAAGGACTATAAAAATACTTTTGTTTTGTTTTTATGGAGATGGGGAATCTTCTCTAATTTTTACGTGGACTTTAAGATGTATATGATCTCTTCCATATTTTGCAAGAGATTTAAAATATATATGATCAATATACACTGGAATTTATATTAAATATAATTTTTTTTTCTAATTTTAAAAATGATATATATATAAAATTTAAAATTTATTTTAAATTTTAAATAATAAATTCTTTTCAAATGAAAAAAAATCTCTTTTATTTACTTTAAAATTTATAATTGTACTAATTTTATAAATCACAAAATTCAAAATAAATATAATTTCAAAAAACCATTTTGTAAATAGCAAAGAAATTTACAAACCTTTTAAAACATAAACATATCTTATGCTTCCATATTTTATACTCATTGTAAAAAATAATTATTTTTTAAATATATTCCTATCAAATTTTATCATAAACCAGAGTCATTGGAGCTTCACAGGCCCTGATCCCTAAACTTCTCTATCTTACATAAAATATTAACTAAATTCTCTTTATCGCAAAATGCTCCAAGTAGGAAGGAATTTATGTAAAAATTTTAAAACATAAAAGAAATGTGCGACATTTCTTCATGAAATTTTCAAGCAAGTAGTTAATGAATCTTTACTTATCCCTTTGTTGGTGGAGGTCTGTATATGTATATCTTTGCTTTTCTTTTCATATATTTCTTGGGTTAAGTTTTATTAATCAATAGCTGTGACTCATAAACTTTAATTTCAAATTAATTGAGATCCAGGTTCTTATTCACTATATATATAAAGATAACAATTGTAAAATTGATTTGGAGTATGTCTTAAAATTGTTTTTGTTTGGCTAAAAATGATTTAAAAAAAATAAATTAACAACACTAAAATTTTAAATAATAATGATGGAACAACCTACATTAATAATAATATACTTACCTTTTAATAGTAAAACAAAAAATAATATTACTTTAAAACCCTTAATCATTATTAATTTAAGTTATAATATTAAAAAACATAATTGTTATGAATAATAGTTCATACATATTTCTGGGAAGCATACTCTTTTTTTTTCTTAGTGTGAGAGATTTTGCTTTCATAAAATATTGTTTCTTCCCAAGCAAGGCGCTTGGTTTTTTATAAAGCGATAACGTACTCGTGAATAGCTTAATGGCTAAAGCCACATATCCTACTAAGATTTAAATATAAAGAAGTGCAATAAATAATAAATTACTTAGTAGAAAGACCTAATATATTTTATGATTTATATACGTGTGAAAGATATTTCAAAATTTATAAGTGTTTATGGAGTTTATATATATATATATATATTTATATGAAAAAGGTATTTTTATTATCTATATAAAATAAAGTATAATAGGAAGATTATAATTTATAGGTTTTATAGAGTTGTTATATATATATATTCTACGAAAAATGTAATTTTATTATCTGGATAAAATAAAGTATAATAGGAAGACGCTTATAATATAATTGTAGGATTAAATTTGTTTATTATTATGTATTTGTAAATTGATAAAGAACTCATGTTTATGTTTTTTTATTGATGATTCACACACACAAAAACTAAAACATGTGTTTTTCACTTTTGATATCACAAACTTATTGATATGATTGTAAAAAAAGACAATTGTCATAAGTTATTTGAAAAAAATTATGTCAATAATTCTTTTTGACCACAAAGTCAGGTTGACCAAAAGTCCTCTAAGCTACCTTGAAGTATGGACACTTCACCATTTTCATAAAATGATATCAAATGAACGCTTGATGGCATCAACAGTTCCATTGTTCTCCCTGAAAACATGAAAGAAATACAAATGATCAAAGAGAGTGGAAACATCCTTCATTAGTTGAAAGATAGGCATAAGATTTAAGTTCAGAACCTAGCTATCACCCCTAAGATTGTCAATCACAAGTGTCGAATCATTCATAATTAATGATAATGGAACGTGTTTTATGCTAACCAATTTGAAACGATAAAATTGAGCTAGAAACTTGACTCTATTATTTATACCCTCCTCTCTATTGGATTTCAAAGAAGTAAAAATGTTCTTAATTGTATGTAGTATGAATCCAAATCGAAAGATTCCTTCTTGACATGCCCCATGAAAAAGGGTCCAAATCTGGATTGATCAAATAGAAAACACTCCACCTGACAAGCAGAAGAATTCTTAAGAGACTTAGAAAATTCTTTAAATAGACACAACTTTCCTTGCCACAACATTTTGAGGAAGAAATTTTCCTTAAAAAATAGCCAAGTTTCAGGTATGCCAAATGCCCCAAATGACCATAAGAGGAAGGCCTAAAAAGGGTTTTAGTTCCCTAATAAAATAACCTATCTTTGAATTAAATAGCTACACAATATTTGTCCCACATCCCTTGAAAATATAGAGCATTTGACACGAGAGTCCATATTATCTTAGAAAAATTGCAATGAATAAAAATATGAGTACTACTTACATAAAGTACATACACAGGGCCCCTGAAAACTTATTTTTTGGTGAACATCTTAAGTTAGTAGCTTGACATTTGAGCACTAACCACATTAAGACCAAACATTTAGGGGGGCCTTAAGCTTAGAGCACTTTCCACCATGACTGCAAATTAGGGATCCTATCCTTCACTAGAGAAAGGTAACCAATCTTTGTAGAGTACAAAATAACCAATGTGTTAAAAACTAACACGAACTCATCCCATAGATAAGATATATGGATTGGGCATGTTTCAGGGAGTTAAACAACCTATCCCAAATCGGACACTAGACCTAATGTAGACGTAATCCATTAGCTGAAAGTTGCTCCTAATTCTAAATGGATGAGGACTCTAGATCAATGATCTTAGGGAGTGTTGTTCTGCTTATCTGCCAAAGAAATAAAACCGACCCACTTGAGAGAAAATCCTCCTCACCACATCCCATGATGGTGTCGACCCCAATTCTTACCATTGATATCATGCCTGCCTTCCATGCTAGATATTCACCAATAACGAGAAAGGACAGGGTGAAGGTCACATTCCATTGGTTGGATACTCTTGAGATCATCTTATTACCTTTTCCAACCGAATCCTTAATAGTATCATAGGCAACATAATTATCCACTGTAATGTTCATCCATAACCTCGACTTTGTTATGAAACTCCAAAGGGACCTCATAGCAAGAGATTTTCCAAAGAGATGAACATCCTTTAACCCCCCTCCACCCATTTTTCAATAAAAAAAGCATTTTTCCAATTCGCCTTATGAACATTAGGGGAATTTTCAGGTCAAAAATGGGCCTAAAAAATGTACCAACAAAAGTAACTTTAAAAGAACCAATAGGATTCAAGATGGTGATGTCATCTCCAAGGAAAATATTTTGGAAGGAAAAGAAGAAAACTATTTTTGTAATTATATTTTTGACTTATCTCCTTGTACGTTCACTCAAATTTCATGAGTAGACACCCATTGTATGCAAAATTAAATTCCACCTCCAACAACTACCTACTTTGCATGCTTTTGAGTAGATCCACATCGAAAAAAATGAAAACACATGAAAAAAACATTTTCATGATTCAAGATGGTGATGTCATCCCCAAGGGAAAATATTTCGGAAGGAAAATAAGAAAACTACTTTTTTATTGTATTTTCGACTTATATCTTTGTACATTCACTCAAATTTCAATAGTATACATCCATTGGATGCATAATTAAATTCCACATCCAACAGGTACTCGCTCTGCATACTTATGAGTAGACCCACATCGAAAAAAAGTGAAAGTACACAAGAAAAGTGTGTTGAACACACTTTTTTCATGTATTTTCATTTTTTTCGATGTGGATCTACTCAAAATTATGTAGACTGAGTGCTCATTGGATGTGGAATTTAATTCTACATCCAACAAGTGTCTACTCTTAAAGTTTGTATGAATCGACAAGGAGATAAGTCAAAAATACAATTCTAAAAAGTAGTTTCCTTTATTTTTCTTTAAAAAATCATATGTATTATTTTATTATTTTCACTATTATTTTATTAATTTCCTTAGGAGGCCCATTTTAGACCTCAAAATTCCCCTAATGGACCATTATAGTCTCCATATCCACACTCTAGATAGTTAAAATAATGTTTACAAATTAGTTCCAAGGAATCATTTGGAATGCGAGCCAAGAGGATTTGATAAACTAGAATGGTCTTCAATACAATATTAATCAATATCATTGTACTTTCTCAATAACCATATGTTACATTAGAATGAAATCTATCTATTTACTTGTGCAATTAAGTAATGTCAATCAATATTATGATAATTCTTTTGTTTGATGATAAAGCCCAAATATTTAGTACCTTCATGAAATCCTCCCCCTGAAAGGGAAGGATCAAGTCTAATTGAGCTTGGAGGGGGTCATCTGAAGATGAGTAATAGAAAATTGATTTGTATCTATTGACTTCCATTCTCATAAGCATACAATATAGATTGAGAATATCCAAAACTTTCCTTACTTCCCAATTGTTGTCATAGAAAGAGATTAAAATATCATCCAAAAATAAGAGATGTGTAACATGGAAATGTGCTTATTAACCTAAACCCCCTAAATAAATCTTTTGGATTTGGCATCCAACATCCATTTACTTAATCCTCTAGCTACCAACATGAAAAGGCAAGTGGATAAAGAATGCACTTGCCTTAACCCACACAAAGGATTGAATATCAATGAGCTAAGAAATTGAGCCAGGAGGGCTTGTTACCTTTACCACTTCAATCTTGGAAGGGGTGACCTTCAAACATTTTTGAATTCAACATCTTTCTCTGGTCGCAAGGATCTCACTATCTTCCAGTAAAGACCAAAATAGTGACATATTGCACACTCGAAGGGAACATTGACATAATCAAGCATCTGTGTGAATTTAGAGGTTCCCCATTCCAATTTAATAGATCTGAAGAGACCACCCCTAACATCCACTAAAATATGAGTGACTAAACATTAATGTTGTGACAAAAAATTGTCATCGATAATTATGGTTTTCCCCAACTTGTTTCCAATTGCTCAAAGCCTAGTGAATGACCACCATTCCGTTTATAACCCTTGTAGTTTTACCCATATGGCCATATTATCAATTATTGAATCCCTTGGGTCAAAAATAAGGAACCTAAGTTTCAAACTTAACAAGATTGAATCCCAAAACCATAGACCTTTCAAGATAATCTTTGCATCCTTTTTATCCTTAAAGAAAAAACCACTCCAACCTCTTACCAAGATATGAAATTCTAGAGCATACCCCAAGAGGGGTATCTAGTTTTCTTTGATCCAAATTCTAAGCAATGTCCCATAAATTTTCCAAACAAAGAGCGGCCATCAAGATCCATGATGTCTACCATATTAATACCCTCACCCACAATGAGGGAAACATCCCCTCCCTTTGACTTGATATTTTTTTTTCCATTTTTTACTCTTAGCTACTTACTTAGGTATTCCTACACCAAATTCCAATTCTTGTAAGCATAAAACGTCGCTAATGAATCTTGAAGGAAAAGTAAATGTTTTCCCTAAAAAAGTACCAAAGTCACAATTGGGGAGAAACTTGTTACCCAAACTACATAAAGACTTTAGAACTCCAATGTTCATTTTGAAATGAGGTAACTTAGAAATTAATTAAGGAATTCCATCTTTGGGTGGAGAGCCAAGGTTGCTCTACTTGGAGTCATTCTGAAAAATAATAAAGAGAATATTGTTTCCAAAGTCATGTAATTTTCGAATTGGGGTGCTCTTGAGGGAGTTACACAAGATCAAATCTAACACCTCCAATAAATATTTTATCTTAGAGAATCTATCAATAGATTTAGTCCTTTCCACCTCAACGTTTAGACAAACCCTACCAATCAAACCTTGAATATACAACCTTAGATGGTGAGCAAAAAAATCATTACCTGAAATGGAATTCTTAGAGTAGTCAACAAAACACCCCAACACCTCCTCCATCATGGATCCTACTAGGAGCCATGTGACCAAAACCTCATATCCATAACTTACCTAGAAAAAACATATGGTAGAACCCTAGATCATTATATAATAAAAAAACCTTTACAAAAAATTTCCAAAAACTTGACTTGGGGTGCACATGTGCAATAGTTTTGAAATTTAACTTTGTAAACATTTTATGACAAGTCGTACTTTGATGTTTTATTGGAATTTTTCGTAGCAATGTAATACAACTTCTAAAAACTTGTGGAGCTATAAAGATCTTGTTATCTTTTGTGTATCTATTGCATTTTTTAGTAAAGAAGCTAGGATCGTTGTGTTATTCTAATTCTATAGTAACTATAACTTTCCTTTGAGAGTCATAGTAGGTAAAGGAAATTGTAATGAAATAATGCCTCTCTCTTAGTCCAGGGAAGTAAGAGGATGCAAGTATGGTGCAGTGAGTCAACGAAACATGGATAATTATAGGAACTTAATATTATTATTTCAAGTCAAATTTGTTTCCATGATGAAATAAGCTATAGTCATAAAATATCCATCTTTATTGATAGTTGATGGATATCATAATCAATAAAATTTTATTATGTTTGTTGTTATATATGTCAACATATTTCATAATAATAAACCCTTTTATACTAATGTCAAATGAATGGGGCACTCCAAATATAACCAATTACACTGCTTATGCATGTTAATGTATAAATTTAATAATGGTTACTATTTATCTAAAAATACACGCATAAAATTCAAATACATTTCAATGCAATGGCATAATTACACATACACAAAATTTTAAGCCAAATCATAATGAAATTTAAGATGAATGATTAAACATATAGAGTTTTCCTTGTTATATGTTCCCAACAAATTATTCATGATAAAAATAAATAATAATGGTCCGAAAAAATACTCATGTTTTTTGTATTTCACCACAAATTAGCTACAAATGAATAATATTTTACCCAACCATATGAAAACTATTAGGCCACCCCCAAGCGAGGGTTATGAATTTATAAGGGTGAATTACCTATGACATGGTACCAATACCTCACACTTAGATCAATTACCAAATTTCACAAATAGGTAATTAACATTATAAACCTTTACAACCACAACAATTAAACTCAAACAACTTCTTGTCACCCTCAATGTGCAAAACATTAAGAATAAGATCCCCTTCCTTGCTACTTACTCCACTGGGTTGTCCCCCTTCCTTCTAATGCTCTAGCGTATATTGGCCAAGGAATCTCTAGTCCTAATGATCTAAAATTAAAGCTTAAATTGACTTTGTTATGCTAACCATAATATCATTAACTTTATTTATTAAATAGACTTAGTAAAGTTTGATGAGAAATTAAATAATGAAAAAAGGAGAATAGACAACAACAAAAAAGACAAATAGTAATGAGTTATTAATGATCTCACTTCTTGTGGGATACATCTCTGAGTTGGCTTCAAATGAGCAACTAGACCATTAAAATAAAGGATAATGCATTACAATTTCCTTCTTAGATAAAACAATATCTTCAACTTGTTATGACTCAAAAATTTGCCTAGTCATGGAAGGAAATAAATGAGGTAACAACCGGTAAAGGGATCTCTCCCTAAAATTAGCTACCCAAGGTCACAATGGTAGAAGGTTTGCAATAAGTCTTATGGCCAGGTTTATTTAACAAAAAATGAGATTGATTGGATTGTAGGAAAATTTTACCATTGGGCATGGAGTCTGATTCCAATAAGTTTATATAATCACAGGTTTAGTGAGCAAACATTACAAAAGTGAGATAGTAACAATTCCTTTGACAATTTTCAATAAATTTGGAGGATAATGGAGGAAAACAATGTGATATATATGTGAAAAGAATAAGTATTTAAATATTTTAAACATAAGAAAATGGAGCACAACAATATGAATTCTGAATTCAACCACTTAGCATTCAGACATTGAGGAAAATATTACATCAATAAATAGACAGGGAATTGCAACACAAATTTTTTTGCAAACTGCTCACATAAACTGCTTTATTATAGTTTGATCATAACATACATAAAAATTCTACTTTCAAATAATTTCCAACCTTTTCTTCTTGCTTAGAAGCTAGTTATATTGAATATCAATAGATAAAATAGTTTTCTTGCTTATCCTTGATTACAATCTGCTAAAAATAAAAAAGATAAAGCATATCTCTCAATTACATGCGTATAGAAAAATTCTTAATCCTATCTACATGTAAATATCATGTTGTTGTTGGAGTCATGTCTGGACATAAGGATCAGCAAGTCGAATTTGATGAGGTGGCATCCAAGTAACAGCTGTCCATGAGCTTTTTCCTCACGAATTCCTAAAAAATAGGGTCAAGTGATCCCTTTGAAACTCCCAAATGGTGATATATGCTATAAAACTGAGAGAGGTCTTATTAAATTGGTCAGTTATAGACAATTTTTTTTTTTTTTTTTTTTGAAAAATACGTTCTCATTTGTTCGGGATATGATTTGAAAACAATTACTAAAATAGGATTACAAAATCTTGAAAAACAACCTTCAAATATCCCTTCGAATATTTCAAACCGTAACGCCCATTAGAAAACCGAGAGAGGTTTATTTAAATGGGTCCATTTTGGACAAAAAAATCCATATTTGGAAAAATTGTTTCCAACTATTCATAAACCACTCTCGAATTTACTGCCTTTTACAGGAAAAAAAGTTTTAAAAATAGAGTGTTTGTCAAGTAAAAACAAATATGTTTTGGCACCTTTTCTCTTTAACTACTAAGCTTGTGTCATAACTTCCACCGTCCAGAAACACAAGGAATAGAGATGGGAGTGGGATTTGATCACAAGAATGTGGGATAACAATTGTTTTATTTTGGCAGATAAAATAATACAAATAATTAACTCTGCATAACTTTTAGCTCATGGTAATATAAGTACTTCCACCATTCGGAAACACCTGATATTAAACATGCTAATCCATCAATGCATTTCTTTGGTCATGAAAAATTTTGAATTTTGCATTTGCCGTTGATTTTCCAATTGTCGAAGTTTAATTGACTATCTTCAAAAATTCACTCTACTAGTCTAGTTGTGAGCGCAATTTTAAATTTTCAAAACTACAATAAAATTTACACTATCATTGTCAGTGCTTTAACCTTGTTTATTAGAAATTTACGCTGACACACTCGATGTCAGCGCTTTAAAAAAAAATTAGACTAAACAGTGTGATAACACAACCCGCAAAAAATTATCTTCAAAATTCATTTGGGAAGATATAAGAACTTCTAGGATAACTTCCTCTAGCTTCTTCCTACAAATAAAAAGGCTATAAGCCTTTATTTTCCAAAAGTTCACTGAAAATTACACTTTAAAATCAATTTTTTGCACAGAAATTTACATGTCCAACTGACGGTGTAGTGGGAAGGTGTATAGTTTATATGGGTAGGGTCATGAGTTCAAATCTCATCATTACACGAATTTGTGGATATACTTTATCCACCATATTTAGTCTAAATATGGATTAAGCCAACCAAATACAAATCAATAATTGTGAAAGGACATGTCTCAAAGGACATGATCATGAAATGGCATTCAATCTAGTGTGTGTGTGTGTGTGTGGTGTCCTCATTTGTAACCATATTACAAACATTTATATAAATTATTATTTGTCCTTCTATATATTTTCATATTCTATATATTGTGGATATTTTGTGTTTGATTGAACTTTGTTCATCTCATTTGGTATCAAAGTGAGTTTTTAATCTCGACTAGTGGCCACACATTATCAACCAAAGTTTCTCTAATCTTTGTCTTTCACCACACCTTGGAATTTCACAATTTAAAGTAAAAAATCTAGTTCAAGAAAATTATTGTTCTAGATAAGGAAAAAAGAAACCAGAAGTCAAGATCATTAAAAGACTCATTAATGACATCAATGCCAACGCAATGGATGCAAGGATCAACCATACTAGTGTTGGCACTTGAAGTATTAGCAATATATATAATACTTAAAGTGCCAACACTGGTATGGTTGATCCTTGCATCCATTGTGTTGGCATTGATGTCAATAATGGGTCAACTGGAGTTGGATATTAATGTCTAGAGGAGTAGTGGCTTGTGCATGATGATCAGCTGGTTGATATGTGTTATGGAGGTTTATAGGTTACCGACATGATGATTGCATAAGGCTTGAAGCTAAGTTGCATATTTGGGTTGAAGAGTTTGATTTTTCCAAGCTTATCAGAATCTATGCAGGCTTGCATCCTCATCCCCACAACACTTGCAAAATCTACTGTGGATTTCCTTTGTACCTCGAGTTTTCTCTGGCTTTCCTTTATATGCCCGCGACAATTCCTATAGGTGAGAATTTGTGCATGAAAAAAATCATGATCATTTACCAATGACTTTTCCCAAGGATTTGTTTTGATTGAAGTATCTTGAACTGGTCTATAATGTTTGTGTTGATTTGGTTTTCAAGGATGAGGTATGAATGAAATTATTACGTGGTTATGATTTAGTGGAACACATTGACAACATATTCATCAGTTGATTTGGTTACATATCAATTTGATCTGGTCTTTTGTTTAGTGGATCGATTTGGTCCTTAATGTCCATAAGAAGATTTGGTCATGCTGATCTAGTCACATATTGACCTGATTTGGTCACCAAACATTATGGAATGTCATGAAAACATTAAACATCTGTTGATTTGGTCAACTAAATGATGGGTAAATCAATTTAAACGGGTGATGCCATGAATCAATGTAACATTCTAAGTTTTGTTTTTAGTTGTGCATTATTTATCAGATAAAAGTGTGATGGAGTGATGAGGAGGGTAGTGCATTCCATGACTTGTGTAATGGGAAAAAAATGGTGTGGTTGATTGATCCTATGATATGCTAAATGTGTAATTGTAGAACTCAGATTACTGGCCAATGTGAGGAATGTGTGATTGATTTGTTAGAGAAAATGTGTAGATCGAGTTGATAGCATAACGATGGTAGCTTGAAGAAAATTCATGTTATTTAGTTCTTATGAAAGATATAGAGAGCGATGGTTTGATCGTTGAAGTGAAAATGGAAATGTGCTTAGAAGAGTTATTGTTGGTGTGATCTGATGTTAAGTTAATGTGTTGTTGTGTAGGAGTGTGTATCCCTTGTATGGTGCGATTAAACTCCAGTGATTTGTCACCTGATGAAGAGTTGTATACTGGTGTGTTTTATTGCAGAAATCGATGGTAGGGTATTGACAAAGTATTGTAGTGATAACATAGTTGTTGTTGCATGTGTGATGTCTTAGGGTTGTTGTTAATTTGTAGAGTTATACATATATTGCATAATGCCTTGTATTTGTATGGATTTAAAATCCATGTAAGGATGAGTGTTAGTCTTATGAGGTCAGAGTCTTTGATTAATATGATTACTATTTTCTAGTTTATGAGGTGAGATATATGATGTTGCTTGGGTGCTTGGGTAAAATTAATGTATTGTCATAGTTGAGTATGGGGGTTGTGAGGTTGGAGTACATGATCTTACATATGTAATTGTAGTCATGGGAGTGATTCCATATGTTGTTTCTATGTGTTGTTAGTGAGAAAGTATGAAGTTGATGTTGGGTTGATGAGTTATAGTTTGTGAGCAGAGATTGGTTGTATATGATGAGTGGATTTTGGTTGTATGTTGCTTGTTGAGTTTGTCAGATGGTTATATTGCAGAGAGGTGTTTTGATGTATTTTTGTTGAGCGAAGAAGGTTAAATGGGTCCAATGTGAAAATAGATTAAACATGGCCTCTAGTTAATTAAGCAAAGAATAGTGGGCCCAAGTTGTAAATATATGAAAGGTGGTTCCTAAGAGTCTAAGGGTTGGGGCCTTCAATGGAAAGTGGAGGCTTATATGCAAGTGGTGGCTTTGTTTAGGTGGTGGCATGACAAAATATTGGAGGTTGGGTTTGTTGGTTTTATGATTTATCAATATTATTATCACTTCCAGAAATCCATTTCATCCCTTTTTATCTCTCCTTTACCACTCAATTTTCCATAATTTCTTGTCAAATACCATATCATACTTAATTATGCTTTCATGGTCAAGTAATGTTTGTTTTCATTTATTTTTAATAGATTAAATATTAGTATGCATAATTTTACTGGTGATGGTTTATGAAGAGAATTATTTGAATAGAACTCATGGTTCCTACCTCCAATTCCTCACCTAGGTTGCAAAATCTAAGATCCAACTTGTGGTCATATTTTCCTAGTCATAAATATGTCAAATAAGAAGAAAAATTTTTACGTGGTAATATTCGGGAAAATGAGGATGAATATTGAAAATACAAGACACGGGTTTTGTGCAAAATGGCCCAATTTAGCTAATATGGGAGCAATTTTCCAAAATTTGTTATGCTTTGAGAGATACATATAGTTCTTTGAAGGTGATATTTTTAGATTTACTATTGTGACCGTTGACATACTATGTCCCAAACAAAGCAATCAATTAGTTAATGAAACAAATCTAGCTTGTTCTAATATGATTCTATGTTAAATAAGTCAAATTTAATCTGATCTTGCGTTATTATACAACCAAGATCTCCAAAAAATAAACAAAGTAAATATTTTGTAATCTGCCCATAGTTGTTACAACCCAAATTTAGGGGAATTTGCTCCAAATTTTCCCTGTGCTCTTTTGTTATATAAATGTATGGGAAGAGAGAAGGTTAGGGGGTGTTAGGTTAATTAATACATAGTAAGAAAAAAGGGACTGTATCAGCAACAAAGACACAAGATTATTATTGTTGTATTATCATTTTTTTTATATAATAGAGCATGCAGTTTCTTATCATCTAAAGAGCTAATTTGTGAATAAGCCTTAGCAACATTGATTGGTGAAGGAGGCCCTGTTTCACTAGTCAGGTTCTAAAATTTCAATTTTTAGTTGGATTTATCATGGAAGTTTGTAATTCCTTAATGTTTTATTTTTATGAAAAATTGTTGATTTCTAGAAGTTAATGTTTACATATGTTAGCTTGAGGAGGTTGATTTGTCGAAGTTGACATTCTGCTATATTGACTTTCTAAGGTGATTTATTTCCTATTATTTTCAGTGTGTTTATTTGTTGTTACTTGAAGAGTGGAGTGCTTTAATTGGTGTTACTTGCGGAATGCTTAATTGTTGTTACTTGCGGAATTTTTAATTGTTATTACTTGTAGAAGGTTTAACTGTTGTTACTTGTGGAATTTTTAATTGATGTTAGTTGAAAAATGTTTAATTGTGGTTACTTGTGGAGTGTTTAACTATTGTTACTTTTAGAGTGGTTTAATTGATGTTGCTCACAAGGATTGAGTTGCTATTAAGATAGGAATTTGTTTCATATAACTGTTAAGAATTCTTTTGTAGATTAAATTTCCTTTTTTTTTTATAGCCAAAGCATTGTCTTGTAATTGGTTGAAGCTTATGTTGCATTGAATGTTAGAAAATTATATATTACGGAGCAATGGAACACATAAAATATTGCAGAAATATAAACACAGAAAACGCACAAAACAAGAGAGACACAGATATACGTGGTTCACCCAGTTTGGGCTACGTCCACCTCGAACAGCCAGTCCCTCCTTTCTATTATCCAGCAAAATGAAGAGACACAACCTACAGCAAAGCCGCTGTAATATCCTCTGTTTTCTCTCACAGTCTCACCTCTCTGTTTCTCGCTCACACACCGAATACACATCTATATCGCTGCCTCAAATACAATACCCTCATACAAAGAGAGGGGTTTCCTTCTAGGGCAAAAAACCCTAAACTAAACATAAGTTCTACCGTCAGATCATCCACCTAATGAACGGCTCAGATTGACTAGAAATTACTATAATTTTACAA
>APFE031164094.1:21741-57637 GCA_000404065.3 Pinus taeda
TTTAAGGTTCACCACGTGATGTAGATATACAATTCCTAAATATGCAATCTAAGATGATAAACAGTCATTTACTCTTCTTTTTGCAATGAAAATCCTAGCTACTAAGGAAAGAGAAGAAAGATTCTTTCAACATAGAGCAGAGAGCACACCCTAGATGCAATGTCTTAAATCAAAATAAACAAGCAGTCTAAATGAAAATGCACATGCATGTATTTTTTTTCCCGCTTTCTTAATGTGTGAATGACAAAAAGAATGCTAAGTACAAATATGAACTATCTTTTCTCTCAAAGCGATAGTACTAACAATTTTCTCTTCAAAATACGAAAAGACGATGAAGACGACACTTTGCGATTTCAAATTCAAAAAATGAAAGGAAGACTAAGACGATACTTTGCGATTTCGAATTCAAAGAACGAAAGGAAGACTACTTTACAATTTTGAATTCAAAAAATGAAAGGAAGGCCAAGACGATAATTTACGATTTCGAATTTAAAAAATGAAAGGGAAGGCTAAGACGAAACTTTCAACTTCAATTTGAAAACTGATTTCGACACTTGAAATATTATTAATTCAAATCAAATACAAGAGTAACAGTGTAATCAACCATCAAAAAGAGTAGGATTCTTTTCTTTGACTGAAAATGACACTTGCGACACTTCCAAATCAAAAGACGATAGTTCGATTAAGCTACTTCTTTGTAAAAGAGAATTGTAAATGGCGAAAAATACATAAAAAAAATTCACAATTCTTTGTACAATGGAGGCTGAATAATGCAAAGGAAGGGAGTTTCAACAGTGGTATATTGATCACAGACAACAAAACTCCTGAATAAAGCTGAAGAGAGTGAAGAAAAAACCAAAATCTGGAGGCAGAAACAGTGTTATCTGATCATCGCACCTGTAACACAGGGAAACAGGGATACATCTCACCTACTGCATACGGGAGGTGTGATGCATCCAGACTGTCAAAAGGAGACAGTGTGATGGTCCAGGGACGAGACTTTAACTTGGTTTTTGGTCACAGTTTTCAGCTTAGTTCAGGGATTTAGGCCGAGCTAATGATAGTCAGTAAATACAAATCATAGGGGCTGATCTAATGAGGTTACTTAAGCCACCATCAGGGAAATTAGGATGTTTGCAAATCAATTGCTCAGTTTATAAACAAAACCCGGATATGGACTAAAGTAGCATTGATCTACTTTTCACTTGCATAGAAAATGCAGTTCGAAGGCTAGCTGGCTTAACTTCAGGCTCCGTCTGTAGTTTATAAAGCAAACAAATATAAACAAGCTATTCTTTCCCCAGTGGAGTCGCCATTTTGTTATTGGGAAATCTAGTGTCCATTCAGATCTGCTAGTCCCACTAAGATGTGTAGCTATCTTAGAAACAAACAAAGTAAAGTTACTTATGTTTTCCTTTATGAGAAGTAGATGAGAGAGAATTAGAGAGTACCAACCTTAGTCTTTTGCTTGGCTCCTTGCTTGTTTCCTCTCCCCTTTAACAGATCTTTACCGCTCCTTCCTTGCTTGTCACGCTTCAAGAACACCTGTAAAATCAAAGCAGCATAATACCTTCAAAGCATAGAGATCTACAATCATAAGAAATATAGGATCAGAGTTATATTGGCCACACGAATGCATATATCAACTCAGACATACAAGAATGTGGAGGAAAACTCAAATAGCTTTATTGATAGAAAGAGTAGAAGAGAGGATTACAAACCATTGATCTGACCCAGCGTCATCCTCCCAGCATGAAAGCCCTTCTTCACCTCATGAAAAGCTTAGATCACCCAACACTATGATGTTCCACAAAGAAACCAACAACACTTCTTTACACAATACAAGATTCTAGCCTCTGGATCTCTGGGATGAGGGATCCATATATAGATGTTTGCAGGTGGGTGAGTCAACTTTTGGGATTTTGATTAGTTCCTCTCTCTGATAGTTCTTGGTTCCACTTGGAGATTCATGACCTCTTACTCATCCCTGGGCAAATTTAGAGAGGCAAGTGTCAAATGGGCAGTTTCTAGAAGATTCTCTGGGTTTCCACCTAGCCAATTGCTTCTGCCATTTGTCTGCTCTCGCTCATCGCATCCCACAGAAGGGATTTTCAGTATGCATCGCACTTTTTGCATGTGGTGGGTGAGATGCATCGCACCCTTAGCACTGAGCAGTCTGTATGGTCCAGTTTTGACCAGTTCTGAGCAGTTTTTCATGGAGAACTTCTGGGAGATGATGTAATCAGCTAACCTTGCTCCTTTAGGGTATGAAACAACACTTTTAGGGACTTAGAATCCCTTGGTTTATGGACATATGTGATTGGGGTTTCTATGCCCAAATATGTTTATAACAGTCTTGCTTAGGAAGAACATGATGGGAAGGAGATGAATCTACAATCTCTTTACCAACCAGGAGAGGGCCATAAGAAAGCCTCTGATAACCAACAGGAAGTTGGGGTTGAGGAGCTATAAGGTTTTCCAAAACTTTGGAATCTTTATCCATAAGAGGAAAAAGGTGAAGAAGATGCATCCCTTCACATAACCTATACGGGAATCTAATGTTTCCCTTCTTCTTACCATCATTCGCTGAAGGCATAGCATCGACATGATCTCCAGAGGTCGACACGGATGGTCGGTTCAAGTCTTGAGATCATACCTCTAAGACTCTGGGAATGACAGGACAGTCGCAAAGGAGATGGTCACCCTTGCACAACTTGCAAGGGAATCTAACCTTCCGTGGAGGATCATATGGTTTGTCTACATGAGATGCATTTGGAATGACAGTCTCACAGTTGGCCTCTCACTTATTTGACTTCTTCTTCTTCATCTTCTTCTTCTTATTTTTAGGCTCCTCGTTACTGGATTTCAAACTTTCACCAAGTGAAGGAGAAGAGGAAGAGGAGGAAACAAGGGAAAAAGGGGAGAGTTCAACCTTAGAATCATTGTGACGTGATTCGAATGAAGGGGACATTTGGACAGGATTCAAGACACTCGGGATCACCGAGGTCGAAAATAACTAGACAAGTAGACCAATGGTTAACCCAGGAAGGGACAACGTTGCCATATAAGGAGCACTGGTGTTTCCAAAAGAAGGAAAAGGGCCAGGATTCCCATTCGAGGGAAATCCTTGACTGGTAGATTCTGGAAATGTTTTCATTGGAATCAACCCTAAATAATTACTAAGGAATATAACTTTAAGTAGGAATATTTCGTGGGAAGTTAATTTTATAACACTAAAACAAAACTTTGCCTTTTCTTGTTTTAAGAATCGAGAAAAGGGCAAAAGGTGACTCTAGTCGCTTTCGAAGTTAACGAGCTCGAAAGGACAAGTGCCCGATGATATTTTAAATGTAACAAGTCAAAAAGACCAAAATGACTACTTAGGGTACTCTAGGCATGAAGGATTACCAGATAACAGTGAAATACAAAATACCTCCTGCGAGCCGAGAAGTACAGGTAGGCAATCTCCCTGAATGTTGTGTTCGGTGTATCATGTTTACAAGGTGACAAACTTGGCTTCCTATGGATAAAGGATTACAGACCTAATGGGGTCCCCCTTTATATACTCGACAATACGAAGAGCACAAATCCATACTAGCGTTGTCTAGTGCCGAAGTTAATGACAACTGCTAGGTTTAAAAACGTCAGAACATGTCTCTATCCTAGACCACTAAATGTGAGCACTAAGTTTTAATGCTTCCTTAGGTTAATTCAATCAATTTTAACGATTGGTCTTGAATTAGGTTTCAATTACAAGGCCCTACCACTGTCATCTGAAAAAACTCCTACATGCAGCTATATGAGAAAAGAGACCTTTGTCTTTGATGAAAATCAACACTAATTTAGGGATAGAGAGTACACAATCAATGTAACAATCAAAGAATGAAATCTTTCACTAAGCTATGTCCTAAATGCACTTAATCATCCCTTAGCAACAAAATAAGTCTCATTTCATTTCCATGCCTATGATGATGCAATTCTAGCTTCTCAATAACGCTACTAATGCAATATTTTCGCTTAAGTAAACTAGAATGATGTTGTTCTTTTCATAAAATACAAAATGAATCTTTCACATAAAGCACTTTAATGAAAATTTTCCCAATTCCGAACAAACAAGCATCAATCAAACCCAAAGCATGATAAATGAAACTAAAAGCAACTTCTTCCCTGAATCAAACAAACCAAACACATAAAAGCTTCAATCGACAAACCAAGCAATGTAATCTATCCTCGGAATGAGAAAAGAGACACTCGAAATAAGAGAAAAAACGAGACTCTTTCACTCATTCAATTGAAAATGAGTCAAACAAAGAATCCTAGTCACTTTTGGGAGGAAGAAGAGAGTCCGAGGGTCAAGACACACTGGCACTAGAATGGGAGAAATTCTAATTTTTTCTTAACTCAGAGACCGGAACGATTGCCTAACTAACAACTAGCATCGATAGGCACGACCGGCACAATTGACCAATACTACAACTAGTGATGATGGCTTGGTCGACGCGACTACCTGATTGATAACTAGCACTGATCGAGGGAGTTAAAGAAAAAATAAAAAAGAACTTCACACAGGGCCAGACTTAACACATCAGAGGGTGGGCTAAACCAAGCAAGCACACAAACCAAGCTAAATGAAGCTTTCTAGTCAGGGAGAACACAGTCAAAACAAGCTAAGAGGTATAAATCAAGAGTGCAAGACACACTGGTCGAGATCTAGGGTGAACCCTAATCTTCACCTACATGCATCAATTTGACTGCATAACTGACAACAAGTTCCAGAAGGGGGTCGACGCAACTATTTATGAGCATATCACACTGATCGACATGATTATCAACGAAACAAGCGCACTAAGCGAGGATGCAAAGAAAAAAATAAAAAATTTCTAAGGCTGAGACTAGACTTGCTACTGTAAATTTTAGACCCAGAGCAGTAAACAAGGCAAAGCAGACATAACTAAAGGGAAATGGTGATACTATAAAAGTTCACACAAAACCATCAAATTTCAAGCAAGCAAACGAAAGAATTGGTTCCGCAGCAGAGTTGCCAATTTTTGGTGAAGTAAAATTATGAGTGCAAACACAAACAATTCCTCTAGCCTGATAATGGGTCTAGCCACAACCGATACATTCTAGGGAAGATTTCCTTAGGTTAGAACCAATTAAGAGGGCCTACCTCTTAGTACGCTTATCCCATTTGATGATGTCCTTGCTTGATCGCTCCAACTATTTCTCGTTTCCTTCTTCAAACACCTAAACAAGTAAATAACAACAAAAAACAATCGTGATAATAGAAAAATTGTAATTCAACCTACTTAACAAGTCAAGAAACATTAAGCCATGAACATGTAATATGACACATCATGGAGGAAATCAATTGATAGTTGCATATATATTGAATCAATAATAGATTACAACCATCGTCTTGACGTTTCTGTTCTCCTTTGACAAAACCAGGTTCCCACACACTCTTGCTAGCATTCCATGATGGCCTCAACAATGATAGTTTTAAGTCTCTTCCCTTTAGACTTCACACTAAACCAAATTCACACCTCTCCCTCACACTACTAGAGAGCTACAACTATGAATAGCTTGTTATTTACTCCAAACTCAATTAGCGCTAGCACACCAATATTAACACTTCAACACTAACACTAGCTTGTGCTTGGGAAAAATGGAGGTTTATATAGCATGAATGGATGGAAGATGGTTCCTCTTCTCATGGGAGAGGGTCTTATCTCTTGAGGTAATTCCAACCTTATAAGGGAAAGGAGCCCAAACTGACATCCTTGACTCCATCCGACTCAACCATTTACCAAACTTCTGTTACGAAGCTTCTAGAGCTGGAAGCTTCGGATATTTATTTAAAAAACTTTCCATAAGAGGACCGGCGTGACTGGAACAAAGCTTAGTTGCTCCAGTTGGTGCTAGGGGCAATGTTAATCCCTACATATCGGCACGAGGAGGACAAGGACCATTAGCGCCGGTCTTGTAAACTCGGAAAAACAGAAGATTTTGGGAAAATGGTGCAAAAGGGAATTGTTCTGCTCATGAAGAGGGACACAATGGGAGTTTCTCGTGAAGGGAAAGCATGTAGGGTTCACTGTAGAGGTCTTCCAGGATCAAGGAACGGGGAGTACAGGGACAGTGGAAAAATGCTACATAATACTCCCTTTTCCTGGCCACCCATAGAAATGTAACCACCTCTCATTGGAAAAACCTCCTTTTCTATATGTATTTCTTCTGCCTCTTCTGATGTAGTCTCTTGTCCATAAAGACATAACCTTACCATAACCACTCCCTAAGGCCCATTTTCAAACCATTTCCTCTATCTCTTTCAATTATCCTTCATCTCCGTATGTGAGCTCCATCACACTCCTTTGGTTTGGTGCCACTCTTTCACTCTTCCTAGTTCCAACTGAAACCACCCCTGTCTCCTCTAATCCTTTATTACTCGAAGACTTCTTTTCACCAATTATTTTTTTCCTTAATCATCCCTTGTGTTAGTGTCAGTATTTGCAGCCTTCCTCCAGTGATCAAACATGCTCTTATAAAATGATTTTAAGGTGTCAAGGTCAAATTTTGTCATTTCAGTGAGTCTTCAAGCAAAATTTGGTCACTAGACACTAAATCTAGGGCTTGATTTTACTCCTTTCAAAGCTATCCAAATGACATTCCATGTCACCATTCAACTGAGTGTACCATCATTCAAAGGGTTTTCATCGTCATGTCAAGTTCCACTGGGTCATTTTACGCCTTGTTCACGCATCAGTTGCGCCTCGGTAAAGTTCATTTCCCTCTCCTAGGGTTTTGAAGGAAATTTCTCTTGGATGGTCAAATCATCGGAAAAAAATGTATCCTGATGTTCATACACCTTCCCATATCCATATTGTACCTTATTAAACACTTCCCATCACTAAAATCCCCCAAATTCCTCATTTTCGCACAAACCCTAGTTTCTTGCTACAACTTGGCAATTTTCTAGGTTGGGCCTGTGTTTATCCCTTTTGGACCGCTTCCCTTCACTCAATTTCTGAGATTCCACTTTCCCCTACTTTCTAACATCCCTCCCTACTTCTCAAAATTTCCTCAAGAATTTAGAAGCCCCCTATCCACTTCATTTCGCTTCATTTCGACAAGTCCCTTGTTCCACACATCGGGGTAGGTTTTACTCAAATGATGTTTCTGAGCAATAAAAGATGAATTTGGGAAAAATGAGAGATATTTTTGTCCAAAATAGGCCAAGGAATAAAAACCTCCTTCATTTTTTACACAGGTGTCATGGTTTTAGAGAAATGTCAACAATATCGTTGCCTCAGGAGAATTGAATGCGCCTCTGAAGTGACCTTGGGAAAATCAAGTTTTCTCCTAGCTTGGTTGGCCAAATGACTTGCTTGATGAGTCAAATGATAACTAGAAACAAAGAAATTTCCAATGAGATATCACAAGCTAAATTTGGAGTTGAGGAACACCTTCAAAAGCTGATTGCAACAACGCTCTGCCTTGAGGCAGCCTCATTTGGCACATTTTGACCAGTCTTGGGCGATTTGATTTTTGATAGGGTAAATGAACCCCAAATTAACAAATTACAATTGTGTTGGATAGTAGACTCAAAGACCTTTCCAACGAGCTATCCTGTGCCTGATTATGACACCGGGAAGGCCTCCAAAAGTCTCCTGCAAAAAGGCGCTATGCATAGGCTTTATGCGCCGCGCCTCAAGCCCAGTGCGTTGCGCCTCCCCTATGCACCGTGCCAATGTATTTTTGCACTGAGAAAAGTTGCCCAATGCACCGCGCTAGTTGCCCAATGTGCCGCGCCACCAAAAACTTCAAAAGCTTGCTCCAAATCACCCGAATCTCCTCCAAATCGCCATTGAATTGCTTGGATTGGCCAGGTAGGGTCGACATCCCACTGTTTCATCCATTTGTGTGTTATGTGATGGTGGTCGATGGTTCCAAATGTTTGAAAAAAAACATCCAAACCCTGCCTCTAAAAATCCTCAAGCCAACTGTTGTTAAGGGTTGCACATTCTCATTTTGTTACCAAGGTTCCCCCTCCATCAAATTTTTCCCTTTTTCCATCATTCCCGTCTCCCTTATACCATTTCCCCTTGAATGTTATTGTTCCCTATCCCCTAAACTTACTAAAACCCTATCCCCAATTCCCTTCCACCCATTGCCAAATGCACAAACCCCAAACCCTAACTTATATAAACCTCGCAAACCCTCCTACATTTCACTAAACAAAATATATCCTAATATCCCCTAATCCCTTCATATTTTCCCCTTCCTAACAGTCCCTTGTTGCATTTTTCCCCTTGGTGGCAGATTTGAATCATATCACAACAACAGTCCAACACAGTTTTGTGACCAGCATTCACTTCTCCAAGATAGTTTTCATAGCATCAATCATGTCATCTGATCATTCATCCGACTATGAGATGGAAACCTAAAGCGACTCACCCACGGAAGAAAATGCACCCCGGAGGCCTCATAGAAGTGACAAAACATCTGTGAAGACCAGCAGGCTGCCCAAAGAAGCCTAAATGAAATGACACCCATTTAGCAGGAGATAGAGGCTGATCGAGAGATTTGGCTTGAGAGGGTCAAAATCCACTTAGAGAAACTGCTGGACAAGGCCAATAACGAAAACGCATTGCTGAGACACGTGGCTTTTCACTACATGGTGCAAAATATGAGTTCCAAGGCATGAATCAGAAGTCTAAAGGCGAAATTGAAAAAGGCAATAAAGAAGCAAAAGAGGAAAAAGGAGCTTGATCGTATTCAGATATTAGCAGAGGAATCCTGGCTCATCATGACACTTGATAGAGGAGGTACAGCCCAAATTTCAAGAAATTTGGAGCAAATTTTGCATTTTGAGAATTTTTACACTAAAAAACAGGGTTTTGCCTCCTTGTGCGTCGCGCCACGTGGCGCGCGCTTTTCCTAGGGAGCTCCAAATGGAAAAAAGTTTATATTTTTGGATTTGGCATGGAAAATCATGACTGCTGGTGTATGGCCAAGAATTTTGGGCAAGTTTTGGGTCCCCAGAATGTCAAAAAACACTCAAAAAGTGACCTCTCTGCCCCTGTTTTGACACACAGAAAGCAGTCTTGGGAGAATGAAGTTTTGGAGGGGCACATGGGCACCAAATTGGAAAATTCCACTTGGGTTGGAAAATAGATAGGCAGGGCTTTCCAACAAGTACACTTGGGATCAATTTGGACTTCCGGAAGTGCCTCAAACTCAGCCTCAAAGTGGCGCGACGCACACAGATTTTGGCGCGGCGCACAAAGGATTTTTGCGCAATTTTTCACCTTCCAGCTCAGAAATTCGGCCAGTTTGACTAGTTTTGCTTCCAGATGTAGTTTTTGTTCTATCTTGATGTAATTGGATAAACATAATGTAATTTTGGCACTTATTTACTTGTTCTAGATGATTCATTCACTAACAAGTGAAAATTTAATGAATGAATCAGTTTCCTAACATATAGAGGCAAGTTGTTTTGATTGCCTAGATTTCAGTGCTTGGTTTAGAATTGGTTGAAACAGCTCATAGAATGATGAGCTCGACCCCTAGAGGCAAGGGAATGAGTTGGGCTAGTCTATATCATGTATTTCCTAAGTCATTTTTAGGGTTGGACACTTGGGATTGCTTTGGCATATCATTGTACATATTTTCTCTGCATTTTTGGCTAAGGAAAGACCAGGGTTTTGCAGCACTATTTGGGATCCATGTGGCTTTATGTTTTGATGGTGTGCTTCTCTTAGTAATTGTAAGTTGTTATGTGTATCATTTTCCTTCTCTCATCTTCTGCGATTGAACAAATGAAGTGTTAAGGTAGAATCCATAGATTGTTATGCTCTGCCTTTAAATTTGTTTGATTTTCAATGTTTTCACCTATTTAAAGAGAATCCTTGAAACCTTCTTAATTTTCTTAGCTCCTCACCAGTCTGATCTACCCATTCATTCCCTTTAAAAACATCAAGACAATCGCTTTCCTTGCCCCATTCAGGCCTCTGCAAAAACTGTGCCTCAATCCCTAAGCCCAAATTTTCCTTTCCCTGTTTCAATACAAAAACTCCTAAAAACTCAAATCAAGCCCTCGTACTTTATATCTAGCCTAACATCAACTTCTATTTTAGTCATCTCGAGCCCCATCGAATATCTTTGCCGAGTTTGACCTGGAGAGAGCCCTCTCTTGTGGCTGAGCGTGGTTTGATGTGGACCTAGAACCTTGCCTTTTCAGCCTGAGGAAAATCTAGGCTCTAACACCTTGGATGGTATTTTATAGCGTTTCACAATTTTTGCTCCATCATCATGGTTGTTTATGACCTTGACTCTATCATTATGGTTTTTAGATCTGGAATACTCTGAGTCTACACGAACCTGGTTTACAATCTTCCTTCTAATCAACTCTAT
This sequence comes from Pinus taeda, assembly GCA_000404065.3. Lineage (NCBI taxonomy): Eukaryota > Viridiplantae > Streptophyta > Pinopsida > Pinales > Pinaceae > Pinus > Pinus taeda. The sequence continues at coordinate 32,158 of APFE031164094.1, forward strand.
ATGATGGTTCACATGTGCTACCAATCTCCCCCTAGCCAGTCTTAGCTTATTTTATCCTTTTACCTTGGTAAAAGCCTCATTAGTGTTCACCACCTCAGAATTCCATGGTTTAATTTGACAACTCACACGCTCTCTTTTGCAACAAAAAATTTGCTCAGCAATCTGCTCAACCACTTTCTTTCACTTCAAGGAAGATTATGATGCAGGGAATGAATAATTTTGTGTAGCTCCCATCATGCAGTCCTGACCTTCACCTGAGCTTCTAAGCCTTCACATGTTAAAGTGCATCATCACTAGTGCACCTGGTCAAAAATATTATGGCTCCCACACTTATTTATGTTGAATATTTTTCATTCAAATACTTAATTATCTTCTTGGCCTTGAGTGCTTCTTTTTGTACTTGTTTCTTTCATAGATATATTCTCATTTCTAATCCTGTTATCAAAATCTTTTGTTTTGAAATTATATGAATATATTCCCATATAGAAGGAACTTAAATAATGTCATCCCAAAGAATTTATCTAGCTTCAATTAAAGAAATATTGCCTTTCAACTTAGTTATCAAATCTTTGATTTCATCTTGATTTTCCTTATAGTTACTGATAAGTTGATTTTTATTTTCATTTTCTATCTTCAATTGGCTCTCCTTTACATTCAATTGCTCCCTTAACAAGACCAAATCATCTTGGGCTTTATTTGGTTCAACTTCTGAAATTCTGAGCTCTTCCATGACCTTTGTCAATTTCTCTGAGGGGCCATCTGATTCAGCTAGAACCACAATGGTGCAAACCCGATCTTTAATTGAATGTTGTAGGATCTATACTTGTTTCTACAAAATAACAATCGTTGTATTTCTATCAACTAATTATCCTATTAATAGCTCTTTTTATTTCTCATCTTGAGCCAACTCAATTGCTTGAGTGTGCTCAGTCCCACACATTTTCAACTTCTTCCTTAATGATTTCACCTCAAATTATGTCTTCTACAATAGGGTCTTGATGGTTTCCCTGTCATTTGGATCTGCTCCCGATTGAATGATTAATTTCCAGTACTCTTCATTTTGGATATGTTGTGCTCTATAATTTTCCTTTTCCTATTTCTATTGATTGGAAAATTTCTCTTAAAGATCTTCTGCTTTGCTCAATGTCAAAGAAATTTTTCTTAAGTCACTATAGATCGTTTCCTTTGCTTATTTGTGAAAATTTATATTGTCAAGCAAGGGAATATCAACCACATTAATAGATAAATCCAATGTTTTGAAATCTGGTCCTAAAGGAATAAGTTGAGTAGCAGAATGTGTAAAGAAAGATTTATTGATTTCTCTCTAAGTCCATTGCAGAGAGTAGTCTTGTTTGATAGCTTGAGGTTGCTTGAGTTCTTAGCTGTGTTTTCATACTAATTCTCATTTTAAAACTCCTTTCTTTAAAATTTTCATAATTCTTCTACAAATTTTCAAATGAAGGAGGAGTCTCTTCTATTGTGAATACTGCAAAATTAGTGGAGATAGAAGAGGAAGTAGTGTGCCCTAGATTTCCCAACTTTATTTAAAAACCGAGTTTATTTGAAGATCCTTCTGTTAGTTTGAATTGTATCTCTTCTTCATACTTTGTTTTAATTTTAATCCTCTTCTGTGACTGAGAATCCTCCATCCCAACGTCTATATGTTCAAGAGCAGCCCTCTCAAACTCCTCTCTTTTAGCATACATGTTTCAACATCCATTCTTTGTTGCACCCTACCACATGGCCAAGTTTCTCGATTTTTTGTTTTCTCAATTTCTGGTATGCTTCCATGAATATAAGGTACATAATTAATTTCCACCATTTTATTAGAAATTATATGATAAGGGTCATATAGCCACTTTTCCCCTTTCTCAAAACAAAACTCCTTCATCATCACTTCCACTTGTGTAGGGGCTTGTCTGTTGTTTACAATAAATGGCCCTATAGTCCTCTTTAACTTGAAAATATACCCTTTTCGTGCAAGATCAAAATGTACTTGGTCAACACTGAGACTATGTCTTATAAATTCAAGAGAAAATATCCTCACAGGAAAAGTCATTGGTCTTGAAATGAAGTTTGGGTGTGCATTTTTGTGAAGCGGGCCAAAATTATCTTGCTTCACTAAAATGCACACCCAGGCTTCATTTATTGGCCAATCTGATTGATTAAAATTATAGATTGTTTATTTAATGATTTTACACACTTTTACATTGTTATATCTTTACTTTGAGCTTAAAAATATATACTCCATATTTCATTTAACATTCTAAGTTTTGCTTCAACTTCTCTTATGTGAAAGTTGTGCATAAGTGGAAAGCATAGTTATGTAGGATATTTTTCAGGCATGATGCAAGTTTATATTCTAAAGTTAGGAATTTTCCAATCATGTCCCATTTCAAATCTCATTACCAAGAGTGTAATTGGTTTGGCCCGGGAGTGTCATATTTGTTCCAACTGTGATCATTGGCAAATATGATCAATTATTATTCCGACAGACTTGGGTTTCAATGTATAAAATTTATTTTATGAAAATGACTATGGTGTGTTGCATAAAATGGTTTTATATTTAGGTTGGAATGATCATTATTGCACAATAAATTAAGTACAGGTCTTGGTGTGCATTTATTTGAGGCACACAAACCTTGACTTTAACCCTATGAAATCGATTCAATTTAGCATATTATTGCACAACAAAAATTTCTATCAGCAAAATTAATGTTAATTATGAGTAAAAAATTAGTCTCGAAGTTGAATTATTCAATTTTGCCTTGAAATGAAGGTTGGGCATGCATTTTTGTGAAGCATACCAAAATTGTCTTGCTTCACTAAAATGAACACCCATACTTCATCTATTGGCCAATCTGATTGATTCAAATTGTAGATTGTTTATTTAATTAGTTTACACATTTTTGAATTAGTATATTCTTACTTTTACCCTTAAATAATTTTGCTTCAAATTTCATACAAAATTCCAAGTTTTGCTTCAACTTGGATTATGTGAAAATTGTGTATAGGTTTTTATTCAGCGTCCTACTGGGTAGAAAATTTGTCCTTTTAATTCAAAGTAGTAGTTCCAACTCTTCACATTAATTGTCAATTCGAGTAGGTTTTTTTATTGCAAGGCTATTACACAAAATATATGCAAGGGAAAATGAGTGACTAGTGCTAATGAATCTCAAACTCAATCATTGTAATCACACTCTCAATAATTCAACACTCTAGTTGTTACACTCTCAAACATTGTTCACACTCTCAAGAGATAAACACACAATGTAGAATAAAACTACTTTGTCACACTATCACTCTTATTCAAACAAGAATTAACATTCTTGGAATTCATTCTCTCAAAAAATTTTGAAACATACATTCAAATGAAATGAACACACAATCAAACTGTAATAGGAATTAAATAATTGTCACACTAAAAAAGGGACTGGTTGAGGACCTATGTTTTTAAACAATACATACGTTATAATTCTGTAATCATTAAAGCATGAATAAGACTAAAAATAACAGTAATAAAAATCACACATGAATTATAACTTAGAGGAAATAAATCAAACAGCTACAGTACCTTCCTAACTAGTGATCCCTACTAAGAAGGAGGGCCCTTCCTTCCTAGTAGGGGTTGGTACATTATATGACACATAGCTAGTCAACAGAAAGGTATGGCTCCATGAATGATTGAGATTTAATGAAACAACAGCATGCTCAGAAATATCATACTTGCCACCATTATTGCTCCAGAGCTGAGTTCTATGTTTGTCCTTGAACCTTGTCCCCTTCTTGCTACTACATCTGCTCCTTCCTCTAGTGAGCAGTCGCTAGATTTCGATATTCTAGCAGTCTCCATGATTTAATAATTTTTTTAGAATTGTTGCATGTTTTACATCATTGGAATGAGATCTTAGTTGTAACTTAATTGAAATTTTATTATGGTATATGTGTGAACTTTGATACGATTTAATATGATTATGGTTATGTTTCATATTTTGTAATATTAGAAATATAACAAAAATATTAAATATTGCATGAAATAAATAATAGATTTTCATTTTGAATGTTTTTTTTGTAGAACACAGGTCGTCCAGGAGGTCCAGATGATCTTGAGATCAATCTAGATTATGTTGGGTATGGTTTAGGCATTCGAGACGATGATGATGAGATATATGGAGAGGACATTGAGGCAGATGGTGATGATCATGATCATGATAGACATGATGATGATGATGATGATGATGAGTAATCTACTGGTAGTAGCTAGTGATAATGACCATATAGACTCCATCATGGATCATTGTTGATAAATCATTATGATTCCTCTTTTCATGTTATGATATGTATCATTTTCACCTACAATACCATATTGGGTTGTATCATTTTGACTTAAATCATTTGGACATGTTATTTGGGCTTGCATTATGTGTAGTTGGTCACAGACCAACAACCTTGTTTATTAATAATATAAAAATACCTATTATAGTTTAAAAAATTATCTTGTTATTTATTCCAAAGTTGCGGTGTGGTTTGTAACTATAAGAAACTTGAAAAATGTTTTCCCTGGAAATGTCTAGGATGTGAATCTGGGCCTACAATGTGTGTAGCTAGTCATGATTATGCATTTTTTTTATTGATAATATAAAAATATCGGTTATATAAAAAAAAATGTCATTAGTTTGTGTGGATGTCCATTTCCCTAAAAATTCTTTATAAATGGTAGGCTATAAAATATTTCAAAATGAAATATGACTTACTATATAATCATATAAGTTATTTAAGAGGCATGATATACTTAACTAATTTAATTGAAATTAAAAAGATTAAATTAATAAATATAAGTTATAAATGAAGCATCATGAGTTGTTAAAATGGAAGCATAATGTGGCTCTAAAATGGAAGTAAAATTGGATTAAATTAGAAGTCATACTTGGAGCTATTACTGGCTCTAAATAGGAAGCTAAATTAGTTACTTAATAAGAAGAAAAATTGGATGCTAATTAAGAAGAAAATCCCAACACTAAAAGGAAGCAAACCCTGGACCCAAAAAAGAAGCAAACACAAGCACTAAACATGAAGCAAACTTTTCTAACTAAAAGGAAGAAAACCATGAGGCTAACAAAGAAGAAAATATGGATGAAAAATGAAGCAACAATGGAAGACAAACTAGTAGCACACCAGAAGCAATCTTGACAGCAAAACTTAGTGTTACTTAAGAAGCAAGAAAAGAAGCAATTTAGGTAGCAAACAAAGAAGTAATAATGGAAGAAATACTAGCATCCAAACTTGGAATTACCTGAGAAGAAAAAACATAAGAAATTCAAGTAGAAAGCAAAGAAGTAATGACAAAAGCAATATTAGAAGCAAAACTTGGCATTCCCTAAGAAGCAAACAAATAAGCCATTCACTGGTAGAAAATCAAGAAGTAATAATGGAAGAAATACTAGTAGCCAAACTTGGCATTACTTGAGAAGTAAAAGCAAAGAAATTTAGATAGAAAATAAAGAAGTAATAATGGAAGCAATATTAGAAGCCAAACCCGACATTCCTAAAGAAGAAAACAAAGAAGCCATTCAGGTAGAAAACCAAAAAGTAATAATGGAAGAAATATTAGAAGCAACAAAAGGAACTATGATGGAAGAGATATTGGAAGCTAAAGAAGATGCCATGATGAAAACAAAGCTAGATGAAGCAAGCGATGCCATATTGGAAGAAGAACTTGATGCAACAAAGGATTTTATAATGGGCGCATAAATTGGAGTCAATTAGGAAGCCAAAAAAATAAGCTATTTTCAATGCCATACCAAAGGTAAAAGAGGAAGCACAATTGTGAGAAAAACTAGAAGTACAAATGGGTGCAACAATGGAAGAAAGAATAGATAAATAGTTCCTGGTACTATTCTCGGCGCTATTTCTGGTGCCCATGTGAAGATGCTAGATTGTGCCAGGTTTTATGATGCCAATTGAATCTAATTCACATGCTCAAAAACACTAGATTCTAGCACTATTTCCAACGATAATGGCTTAAATTTTTATAGTGGTTAAATATAATAATAGTATGTCTCAAATAACTATGTTACCCACCAATATACTTCAAAATATTTACTTGCATATAAAGAGGAATTCCTAGTGTTAATTCCCTCTTCTTGAACTCTTGACTATAATCTTGCACATTTTTTCCTCTACCTTGTCTTAGATTTTTCCAATCCATTAATTCTTCTTTCAGATATCCTAACAAATTGCTCCTTTAATGTAGTTTAAACTCATATCAAGAAGAAGTCATTTTACCTTTCATACAAAGATCTTCTTGAACCTTACACCACCACCATATCAGCATTATGCCTCCTAGTTGGAGAGTAGCGGGTTGAATTTTGGCTCCTTCATCCAATATTATTTGAACTTTGCAATATGCTTCAATCTACTTTATCTAATTATCTATCTTTTCTACATCAATTTTTCCATTATACATCGGTAAATTAAAGTTTTCATCTAGTTTTAACATAGATAATTTGGAATTAGTTTTCTCTAGTTTGGCTTTATGAGATTGAGGTGGAGGTGAAGAAGGAGGAGGAGAAGAAATTTGAGGGTCACCACCAAATCCTTCAACTTTAACTTGTCTTCGATCTTCATTTTTTTTCTATTCTTTGTGCAACTCTCCACCATAGATTTCATGTCAAAAAAATATTATTGAAATTTCCTTTCAGACATGGTTAGGCTTTCTTTCATGTAAATTTTTAAAAATTTACTTTTCATGTAAATTTTTAAGTTTTACGAATCCCAGGATTACATTTCTTCAATTGATCCTTCTCTGTGCTTGAGCTTAGACCTAGTTAGAATTCAAAACTAATGCTTGCAAATCCTTGATCAACCTCACTACGGTACCAACTTGATCTGGAATTAAAGCTTAAATTTAAATTGTTATGTTAATCATAATTTCAAAAACTTTATTGATTAAATGGCCTTAATAAAATTTGATGAGAAATAACAATGATGAATAAAGGAGAATAAACTGTAGAAATTTTGAATAATTTAACACATATTCAATGGAGATTATCCTGATCATGTACTATTGCGGAAAACATACACAATACATAAGCTCCTCTACGTTGATCATCAATATAGCAGCATCAATAACAATAAAACATCAAGAGCATTCACACATTAACACAGTATGTATCCCGGGGAAAGCATCTCGCTAAAAACCCCAACTATCTGTATATTAATGATTGAGTCATGTAACATTACACAGCATAATACTTCTCACAAGTATCTCCACTTCTGTTACACACAATACAACTCAGATCTGATCTCCAAATCTCTTCTACTGCTTCCCTGCCTCTTCTGCGCAATCCTGCAAGAGGACACTGATGAATGAATGAAGCAAACTCGTATTTCCTTTGGATATACCACGCAATCCTCATTGGCATACTCAATCCCTCTGATTGTGAAAATCATCATGCACAGCTATAGTCACAACTGATAGCAATAAGATCCTCTAACACCTGTCCCTGTTGAACTGAACATGCACTGACATGCAACTGAGTTAACTGATGTATTCTATAGTTGCATTATGAGTTAATAACTTGTGAATTAATTAATAACTAATTCACCCAACTCATCTCTAGTCTATTTTCCAGTTAGACTAAAAACAACCAGTTTAACAAAGCTAAACTGAACACAACTCCATCAACTGCACCTCCAGTCCACTAAACTCAACTCACTTGAGTTCTAACTGAAGTCCTCCATGCAAATATTAGTCATCCCATAGGTAACCACGTATTTCCTTCTGGGATCTGCATGTACCACATCCGTAGCTCATCCTGAAGTGCTCCAAGAGAATAAGACAAAGTTTATAGTCTAAATATTATTATGAGCTAATAATATTGACTGTTCTATATTTAGACTGATCAGTCACTCCGCTGTGATCTAAAAATAGAAGTCCATCTATTTTTCCCAATTTGACCAATCATCCATAAACAACAACCTGCCAATTCCATAGACATGATCCATATGTCTAAAAATAGACATAGTCTAAAAATAGACTTGCGCCAAAAATAGCCTGCGGGCCCACTTAGTGAAGGCGACTCTTTTCACTAAGCTCCATCATCTTGTGCAATCTCAACACTCCCTCTCGACAAGATATGGATTATCAGCAACCCCTATCCTGCCTCGGTGGTACTCGAATTTGCTCCTGGTGAGAGCCTTCGTCAGAATATCAGCATCCTGATCCTCCGTTGGAATGTACGAAAGTAACATGATCCTCCGCTGCACACAATCCCTGATATGATGGTACCTGATGTCAATATGTTTAGATCTATCATGAAATACAGGATTAGCCGAAAGTTTAATGCAACTCTGGTTATCACAGTAAATCACAGTAGGATCCAAATGAGAACCGAACAAACCAACTAGGATCTTCCTCATCCATATAGCCTCGCATGCAGCCAAACTTGCTGCCATATACTCGGCCTCCGCTGAACTGAGTGCCACGGATCTCTGTTTCCTGCTATACCAAGAAACTGCTGTCGATCCAATACTGAAGACCCCTCCTGATGTGCTCTTTCTGTCCGTTGGGCTCCCTGCCCAATCTGCATCCGTGAAGCCACATAGCTTCACCTCATCCTCTTGTCTGTACCACAAACCATATCCCGATGTGCCTCTCAAGTAGCGCAATACATGCTTGCCCGCCTTCTAGAAGAGCTTGGTAGGCTTAACCATAGCTTGTGAAAGCTGGTTAACTGCTTAGCATATATCAGGTTGTGTATTGACCAAATACATCAGCGACTCCACCAATTGTCGATAAACAGTGGCATCCACTTCTTCTCCCGAAGTGGCATCCTCCTTCCTCCAACCTCCAGGAAGAGGAGTATCAACAGGCTTGCAGCCATGCATGTTGAACTTCTCCAGTATCTCCTGAGCATACTTGCCCTGAGAAACAAACAATCCACCACTGCGCTGCCATATTTCCAATCCTAGGAAATAGTGAAGGAGGCCCAAGTCCTTCATCTCAAACTCTGTAGCAAGATCCTTCTTGCATGACAGTATCAATTGCTCATCACCCGTTAGAATCAAATCATCAACATACAGTACAATGATAAGAAACTTACCCTCCACCACAATCTGTTATAGGTTAGGATCCACCTCGCTCTTGGAGAATCCAAGTCCTATGAAATAGCTGTCTATTCGTGTGTACCAAGCACGTGGTGCTTGCTTCAACCCAGACAACGGTCTCTTGAGCCTGCACACATGTGACTCGCTGTTGAAGACTTCAAATCCTTCGGGTTGCTCAATGTACACCTCCCCCTCAATGACTCCGTTGAGGAACACAGTCTTCACATCCATCTGATGAATGTGCTATCCCATCTGCGCTGAGAGAGCAAGAATCGTCCGTATGGAAGAATACCTTGCGACAGGTGCAAAGGTCTCCTCATAATCGATCCCCTCTATCTGTGAGAAGCCTCGGGCAACAAATCTTTCCTTGTACTTCTCCACACTCCCGTCAGCTGCCTACTTCACTTTGTAGATCCATCTCGAACCCACCACTGATTTCCCTTCCAATCTTGGGACAATCTCCCATGCATTGTTTTTGACAATTGAATCATACTCTTCTACCATGGTGTCTACCCATGCGGGTTCCTCCACAGCTTCCTCGAAAGAGGATGGCTCTGTCATGACACATTTGCTCACAAGAGCCATGTATCCAGTGTACCGATCTGGTGGCTGTCTCTGCCTGCCCTCTACTATAGGTTGTCCTACAACCTTCTCTGCATCTTGAGCCAATCGCTCAGCTTTTGTAGTGCAGTTTCACCCTCTGATGGTTGGCGCTACATGAGTGGTCTCTTCCACTCCATGAACTTCCTTTTGTGGCTGATCCACATCCTGAATCTCATCCTTAGGAACTAATAGCTCCTCATCTGCATGCAAGTGTGGCTCCCTCTCAAGAGAACACTTCATGGCTTTCTCCACCTGAAATTTTATATCCTGTTGCACAACAGTCTTGCGACTATTTGGAAAATACACACGATAGTTGTGGGGTGTATCAGTGTACCCCACAAATATCCCAACCTCTGATATCGGTTCCAACTTCTTCCTGGCATCCTTTGTTACATGCATGTAAACAGGAGATCAAAAAATCCTCAAATGGGAAATATCAGGCCTCTTACCAGAATAAGCTTCCTCGGGTGTACTCATGCGAAGTATCTTGTGAGGACAAAGGTTCTGCACATTTACTGTAGTATTGCATGCCTCCGCCCACAAGTGAAGGGGTAGGCCTTGATCATGCAACATCGCCCGTGCAACACCCACAATCGTTCTGTTCTTCCACTCAACAACCCCGTTCTATTGTGGGTTATGGGGAGCTATGAGCTCTCTACGAATCCCTTCTACACTGCAGAAATCCTTGAACTCACCCGAGATGAATTCACCACCATTATCGCTCCTAAGAGCCTTCACCTTCTTCCCTGATTCCTTCTCGACCAGTGCTTTGAACTCACAGAACTTTGAGTATGTCTCACTCTTCTTTTTCATGAAGAAGACCCAGCACTTTCGAGAGAAATCATCAACAAAGATCACATAGTACCTGTGCTTTGCTGTCGAAGCAACTGAGAAAGGTCCACACACGTCTATGTGAATTCTCTCAAGGATCGTCGTGGCGCGACTATCCTTCTCGTGAAAGTGGCTTTCACAAACTTCCCCAAAGTACACCCCTTGCACTGATCTGACTGCGCAAGTGTGCCTTTAGGAAGCCCTGTAGTGATCTGCTGCAGTATTTTCAAGGCTCCATGGTGAAGGTGACCCAATCTCCTGTGCCACAACTCGCCATCATCCCGGCTCACCAATCCTTCTGCCTTGCCTGCCATAGCTGCGCATCCATCTACATGCAACTGATAAAGGTTCCTCACTCGAACCCCTATCTTCCGGTCTCACCAGTTGTCTTGCTGCGCAGGAAGGCCTTTCCCTTGCTGAAAACAACATCATACCCCTTGTCTTCTAACATTGCCATAGAGATAAGATTATTCTTCAATCCTATAACATGCATCACTTCCTTCAATACGAAGGGTTTACCAGACTCCCTCTCAAAGGAAATGGTATTGATACTAGTCTCACTGTATCTACCATCATCGCCCATCTCGATGTGCACTCCAAGATCTTTCTCATCCAGATCAGAAAACAAATCTCGATCTCCTGTCATGTGAAAAGACGCACCACTGTCCAAGAACCACACTGATCCCATCACACTTGAAACCAAGCATGCGATCAATGAAAAATCAAGCTCAAACTGAGAAGCTAAGGCCTCTCCCACTGCAAATCCAGCAGCTTGCTTATTCTTCTTCTTCTGCAGACAATTCGTGGCATAGTGTCCGTGCTGGTGAAAGTGAAAACACTTCACCTTGGACATATCCTGCTTCTTGCCTTTCGCACCAGAATGAGAAGCTTTCTTGCTCTTCCCCTTCTTTACTTTAGCAGCCAAAGCAAAATTCTCTTCATCAACTCCCTTTGACGAAGATCAGTCCCTAGTACTCCGCCTGATCTCCTCCTGCACAAGATCCGAACAAAGTATCCCCCATCCTGGAAACTTCTCCCAACCATTGACAGAGTCCTGATAGGAATGCCAACTCTTCAGAAGACCAAGGAGAGCCAAGCTCACCAAGTCCTCATCATCAACAGTAACCCCCACACTTCCCAGCTCATCTCGCATTGAGTAAACTTCGTGAGATACTTGGGAATACTGTCACCTTCTCACACTTGATGTTTCTGAGTTTATCCTTGAGCGCCAACTTCCTCTGATCGCTCTTGATTTGGAATAAATCTGTCAACGATTTCCACATCAAATATGGAGAAGCATTTCCATGGAGGCTAGACACAATGTGATCCCTCACGCCCTCCAACAGAATCCTTCAACACTTTGCGATCTTCTTTTGCCAAGCAGCAACTTGAGCAACATCAGTAGGTTTTGGGACATCCGCATCTATGAACTCCTTCAACCCATTGTCATCTAACACCGCCTCCATCCTGTACTTCCATGCAATATAGTTCGAGCTACCGTCAAGGGCATACTCCAATCGCAATCCGTTGAAAGACATTGAAACGTTGACACCAAGAAAACACTGCTACAAATTCGAATTCCACCAGCAAAACTCAACCGCCTCGGATCTAAAATTCGTGAGAACAAAATATTTCTTGTACAGAGATCGATTGTATGGGAATTCACCAGATATCTCACCTTCCAAAAGAAGGATGAATCCAGAGGCTACCTAGCCCGATTACAGACTCTGCCTGAAGAAATAAAATGTAAACACTTCCTGAATAATAGATCCAATGATCAACTTCGCTTTGATATCTTATAGAAATCTCTTCTACAAATCAACCAGCTCTGATACCATGTAGAGATTTCATGAATAATATGACACTTATTCATAGAGATTATTCTGATTATACACTATTTGCGGAATCATGCATAATACATAACCTCCTCTATGTTGATCATCAATTTAACAGTATTCAGAAACATACACATGCGTACATTGAAGCATCAATCACACATATCAATACAGTATGTACCCGGGGAAAGCATAATGCTAAAAACCCCACAACTATCTATATATTATATTGATTGAGATCATGTAACAGTACATAGTACAATACTAGCTCCACCTCTTACACACAATACAACATAGATCTGAATCAATCACTGCCTCAAATCACCTCTGCTGCTTGCCTGCCTCCACTGCGCAATACCTGCTGAGAATACAACGAGAATGAATCTCCGAACTCATATTTCCCTTGTGTGAAACTACGGAATCCTCATTGGCAACTCAATCCCACTGATTGTGAAAACCACATGCACAACTATAGTCACAACTGACAACTATCTTGCCCTTTCACTCACCTCTAACACTTGTCTCCACTGAACTGTCCATGCACTGAGTTAACTGATGTGTTCTTTAGTTACTTTATGAGTTAATAATTAGTGAATTAATTAATAACTAATTCACGTCACTCAACATTAGTCTATTTGCCAGTTAGACTAACTACAAATAGTTCAACTAAGTCAAACTGAACACAACTCCATCAACTCCTGATCCAACTCCACAGAACTCAATCACTGAAGTCCTAACTGAAGTCCTCCATGCAATAGCTCAATTTAACCCATAGGAACAATGTATTTCATTCTGGTAGTTGCATGTGCCACATCTGTAGCTCGCACTGAAGTGCTCCAAGAGAATAATATAATGTTTATAGTCTAAATATTGTTAAGAGCTGATAATATTTGACTATTCTATTTTTAGCCTGGCAATCTAAAAATAGACTCTGCCCATATGTCTAGAAATAGAGGTCCATCTATTTTTACCAGCTTGACCAATCATCCACAAATAGCATCCTGCAACTCATAGACCATGATCCATATATCCAAAAATAGACATAGTCTAAAAATAGACTTTGTGCCAAAAATAGCCTATGAGCCCACTTAGTGAAGGCGACTTTTTTACACTAAGATCCATCATCTTGTTGCATTCTCAATACTTTTAAGATGAAATTAGTACTACACGATATTGATTGAAATATTTTTAGTTGTTTTGTGTTAAGATATTTTCATGGCTATTAGAATAGTTTATTTTCATGTTCTTATTTGAGCACATGTTTATATATTTTACCAAGTTCATGCGTTAGAGAATGAAATGTTGTTGCAAATGAAATGACAAGGATTAGACATCACCCCTTAGATCATTTTTTTTCACAAGTTATCTACAACTTGAGCTTTTTAGCATGTAACTTAGTTTACATGATTGTACCTAAGCTTTCCTTGAAGGTAGAATACTAAGGTATTGTTTTCTATGGTGACATTTTATTTGCTTTGTTTATACAAGTCATATGGCCACATAGTGGCCATTATCACCCAACTAAAGAAAACTTGTTCGAGTTTGTTGCTTTTATGGGGAAAAATGGCTTTGACATTGTTGATGTTGAGGTATATGTCATATAAATCCTTTATAGTCTACTTTAGTTTATATTCTAGTATTCATAATTTTTCATGTCTTACACTATGCATTGTATTTTCCTTTCTTTCTTTTTTTTTTCAAAGAGGAAACTCAATATTGATGGTGAGTAGAAATTGAAGAAAGAGGAGAAAAAAAAATTGGAGCGACAAATGCGAAAAGGGAGAGATAAGAGAATTGGCCTAGTGATATCGTTAGAGCCAATATCTCACATAAGACACACATATAGATATTGATGGTCAAATCTTCAGAGTTGGTGAATTCACCTGTAAATGCCTTGGCAACACAATAATAATGTTTTGAAGCGATGAAACAATATTTCATGTGTTAATTGTAGTCCAACCAATATTAAGTTGGAAACTCATAGTGTAATACTTGAAATTTGATATAATATAATTTATGTGGTTGTAATTATTTATAGTTGCACTTGCTACTACTTAGTATTGTAATTAAAATATGTAACTTTGTGTTTTCATATTGGATGAACATGCACATTGTATGGCATTTTTTTAATTTAGCTGCAAAATCACACTAATTAATTTATGTTGATTAATAATGAACACATAAAATCAATTTAAAACTACTAAATTGGTAGTTTATATTGATTAATTATGAACATAAATAAAATGAATATACAACTCATGTCAAGTTATATTCATGCCACCCAAGATATTAGAAGACTTTGATAGCTGTTAAGAATTTTTATCATTGGCTGAAATTGAAGAGAGATGTAGATGAGTTTGTTGCAAGATGTTTGGAATGTCAATAGGTGAAAGCCAAGTGTAAGGATGCAACTAGTTTGTTGCGGCAGATTCCGATTCTAGAATAGAAATGGGAAGTTATTTCCATGGACTTCATTACATGATTTCTGAGGACATCGAAGTAGCATGATTCCATCATGGTTGTGGTTGGCAAGTTGAGCAAAGTAGCCCACTTCATCACGGTGAAGTCTACAAATTCATCTAGCGAGGAAGCTCATTTCTTCTTGAGGGAGATAATGAGGTGGCATGTTTTTCCCAAGAAGATCATATCAAATAGAGATGTCAAGTTCACTTCCAAATTTTAGAAGGAGTTGTTTGTAGGCTTAGGGACATAGTTTCCTTTTTCTACAACTTATCATCCATAGATAGATGGATAGACGTAGAAGGTTACATGTTATGTATCAGCAAAGGCAGTGGGAGGAGTGTCTCCCACTAGTCGAATTTTGATATCATAATGGGTAGCAGGAATCCTTGAAGATGATTCCATTTGAGGCTCTTTATGGTCATAGTTTTAGTACTTCTATCACTTGGAGTGATCCAGTGCACTGGGTACTCATTAGACTAGATATGTTGGATGATATGGAATAAGAGATGTAAGTTTTTAGAATGAATTTGAGGGAACATGAGATAAAGAAAAGAGTTATTTAGATCAACATAGAGTATTCAAGGAGTTTCAGGCTAGGGAGCATGTGCACTTTCACATCAAGCCCAATAGGATCTCATTAAGGGTTGGATCATGTGCTAAGATGGCACATAGGTATTGTGGGCTTTTGAAATCCTTGATATAGTGGGACCAGTGGCCTATGAACTTGCACTGCCACCAACAATGAAATTCAATGATGCTTTCCATGTTTCATTACTTAAGAGATATGTCTAGGATTTTAATCATGTGATTGGTTGGTGTTTATTACAGGTGGAACCAGAGGGAGAGTTTTATCTAGAAACTAAGTGCATTTTGTAGCAGAAATAGATCATGCTCTAGAACTGAGCAATTGAGCAAGTTAAAGTCTAGTGGAAGCACTTTGGGCCTCATGAAGCTACATGGGAGATGGTTGATCAGATGCAATATTTCTATCCTTCTATATTTGCTAGTTGAGAAGATGTGTTTGGTTTCTATGTTTTGGTTTAAATTTATATATGCGTACGTGAATGTCTCAATATGAAATAAAAATGGCCAATCATGCTTATTTTACCTTTTATAATATTTATCTTAGGGTTTATACATGTTGGGTTTATAATATTAGTCCCTTGAATTTAATATTATTCCCTTGGGTTCATAATCACTTGATATTTTAGTATTAATCCCTTGGGTTTATAATATCAATCCATTCAATTTATAATATTAATCATTATCAACAATGGTCAATCATAACCAGTCATGTTCAACGATGGTCAAACAGGGTTGGATATGGAAATCAAGCATGGTCAAACATGGTCTAACGTTGTGCTCAACAATGATTGTCTCGATCTAAAGATCATTCATGGTCAACCATGGTTGACCATGGGCCATTGTTGCATATTTGTGACAAGGATTTCCTCTATATGGAAATCAACATAGTCGACCATGGTCAACCATGTTTATTTTTGGGTTTATAATATTTATGTTAAGGTTTATATACCTTGGGTTTATAATTGTTATCCATTAGTTTTATCATTCCCTTGGGTTTATTGACCTAAGGGTTCATATTCCTAGGGTTTAATCATATTCAACAATGGTTAACCATAATAAACCATGCTCAAGCATGGTCTAATGTCACATTGTGACAAGGATTCTCTCAATATGAAAAATAGCCATTCTCAACCATGTTTATTTTAGTATTTGTAGTATTTATCTTAGGGTTTTTATACCCTGGGTTTATAATATTACTCCCTTGGGTTTATATTATTCCCTTAGGTTAATAATCCCTTCGGGTTTTAGTATTAATCCCTTGGGTTTATTATTCCTTTGGGTATATAATATCAATCCATTGGGTTTATTATTTCCTTAAGTTTACAATATAAATCAAGGTATACCATTGTCAACTATGGTCAGTCATGGGTTTTTAGTATTAATCCCTTCAGATTATAGCTAAGTTTACCAATGTTGGGTTTATAATATTACTCCCTTGGGTTTAATATTATTCCCTTGGGTTTATGTTTCCCTTGGGTTCATAATATCAATTCCTTAGGCTTATAATATCAATCATTGTCAACCATGGTCAACCATAACCAACCATGGTCAACTTTGGTCAATCATCATCTGATCTCGCATTATGAAACAAATCGTCTCCATTTAGGGTTTATATCCCTTGGGTTTATAATATTAGTCCCTTGGGTTTAAAATTAATTACCTTAGGTTCATAATCCCTTGGGGTTTTAGTATTAATCACTTGGGTTTATTATTCCTTTGGGTTTATAATATCAATTGCTTGGGTTTATTATTCCCCGGTCATCCATGGTTTATTATGATGGCAACCGTGGTCAACCATGGTCCAAAATGGAATTGTGATATGGATTATCTCAATATGAAAATCAATGATGGTCAATCAAGTTTATTATAATGTTTATACTATTTATCTTAGGGTTTATATACGTTGGGTTTATAATATTAGTCCCTTTGATTTGATATTATTCGCTTGGGTTCATTATCCCTTAGCATTTTAGTATTACTCCCTTGGGTTTATCATTCCCTTAGGTTTATAATATCAATCATGGTCAACCATTGTTAATCATAGCCAACCATGGTCAAGCATCGTTGAATGTCGGATTGTGAAAAGGATTGTCTCACCATGAAAATAAACCATATTTCTTTTATTGTCTATAATATTTTATTTCAGTTTACCAATGTTGGGTTTATAATATTAGTCCCTTGGGTTTAAAATTATTCCCTTGGGGTTTTAGTATTAATCCATTGGGTTTATGATTCCCTTGGGTTCATAATAACAATCCATTGTGTTTATTATTAACTTGGGTTCATAATATCAATGAGGGTCAACCATGGTCATCCATAACCAACGATGGTCAATTGTGGTCAATCATGGTCGGATCTCACATTATGACAAAAATTATCTCCACTTAGGGTTTATATAGCTTGGGTTTATAATATTAGTCGCTTGGGGTTAATATTATTCCCTTATGTTCATAATCACTTGGGGTTCTAATATTAATCCCTTTGGTTTGTTGTTCCTTTGGGTTTATAATATCAATTGCTTGGGTTTATTATTCCCCGATCAACCATGGTTGATTATGATGTCAACCATGATCCAACATGGAATTTTGATAAAGATTGTCTCAATATGAAAATCAACGATGGTCAATCATGTTTATTTTAGCGTTTATATTATTTTTCTTAAGGTTTATATACGTTGGGTTTATAATATTAGCCCCTTAGGTTTAATTTTACTCCATTGGGTTCGTAATCCCTTGGGGTTTTAGTATTAATCCCTTGGGTTTATTATTCCTTTAGGTTTATAATATCAATCCCTTGGGCTTCTTATTCCCTTAGGTTTATAATATCAATCATGGTCAACAATTGTCAATCATAGCCAGCTATGGTTAACCATGCTTGAATGTCGCATTGTGACAAGGATTTTCTCGGCATGAAAATAAACCTTGATCAATCATGGTCCAACGTCGCATTGTGACAAAGATTGCATCAATATCAAAATTAACGATGGTAAACCATGATCCAACATGGCATTGTGATAAGGATTGTCTCAATATGAAAATCAACAATGGTAAATCATGGTTTCTTTAGTGTTTAAAATATTTATATTAGGGTTTATATACATTGGGTCTATAACATTAGTCCATTGGGTTTAATATTATTCCCTTGGGTTCATTATCCCTTGGGTTTCTAACATCAATCCATTAGGTCTATAATATTAATCATGGTAAACCATGGTCAATCATAGGCAATCATGTTCAACCATGGTCAAACCACATGGATATGGAAATCAACCATGGTTAAACAACATCGATATGGAAATCAACCATAGTCCAACGTTGCATTATGATAAAGATTGTCTCTCTATTTAAATTAATCATGGTTAACCATGGTTGACATTATTTATTTTATGGTTTATAATGATGATGGTGGTGGTTAACGTCCACTACGACCAAAATTGGTCTATCAGACCTATAATTTTCTTAGTTTCTAATTGTCTGGCTCCTTGTCTTTCTTAGCAAGATTGGTATTGTAGCTTTCTTTTTTTTCTCTATGGTCTTCCAACTTTATTTATCTTGCATCTCCTTCATCTCTTCTGGTTCTTGGGACATTAGTGTCTTAAATTCACGATCTATTGTGTTCATCCTTTTGAAGATAGTCGGAGAAGAAGTTTGGTCTAGGAGATCTGCTTTGCTGTTAAATGAATATTTAATTTGTGTGGTATTCGAATCCTCATAACTGTTGATGCTTGAGGAGTTTTCGAGTTCACTCTTTTGTTGTTGGGCGGGGCTTTCCCCCTGCTTGTCTTGAGATTTGTTTCTTTCTTGCCCGATTTCTTGTGATTTAGAGTTTTCTCGAGAGTATTATTCTTTGATGACAGTGTAGTTTTGTTTTTGTGCTCCTTCCCACCATGTACATCTATGGTGATTTTTTGTAGCGGGATTTTTCTGGGAGGCTTTTGGGCAATTTTTGGCTAGGTGGCCTGTCTCAAATTAGGATCGACATATGAAGAGGACACTTTCATAATCGAGTTTCTAGTTCCACACATAGTCTTTACTTGTTAGGTGTATTTCAGCTGGGAATCTGGCGTTGAAGTCCATTTCCACACAGAGGTGTGCATAGATGGTTCTGCCATATTCCTCTGTTTCTGGGCACCTGCAGTAAAATTTCCCAATTGCATTTCCAATGGCTTTTAGCGAAGAGAAATTCCAGAGATGCAAGGGTAGGTTTGGAAATCTCCCCAAACTGGTGCTGAAGTTATGACTGTTGTTGAGGGATCTAATGATGGGTTCCATGGCCTCATGAATAGGCTTGATTTTTCCCAAAACCAAGGGCCAGAATCTAGAATACATTGTCTGCTTTCACGGTTTTCAAAATCTACTATAAAGAAACCCCTAGCACAGGGGTAGATATTAATTGCATCAGGAATTAGAGGCTTCCATACCTCCAAGATCCAACTATGGAGAGCTATCAGTCGTGGCCAAAAACCATTGAATCGGCAAATTAGGGCACTTTCAGAGAACTTCAAAGCCTCATCGAGCGAGGTCTGGACCACTTGGATAGTGGGAACTGGGGCTTCACCGACGATATGGGCAGGAGCTTACCCCCCAAAGGTAGATGGAACTGAGCTAGAAGCTATTTTCGTGAAGCTGGGAGCCATCTGGAGAATGCTCTCCTCTTGAGTATAAAATATTTCTGAAGAGAAAGCCATAGAATATTGTCGAAGAAAAGTGAAAAGCCACAAGTCTCTAAAGAAGAGCCACAGATCTATAAGCCGTAGAAGGCCTAATCGATGAGAAGAGAAGTGGAGCCGCATATCTATATTCATGTTAGGGTTTATATACCATTAGTTTATAATTCTTATACCTTAGGTTTATTATTGCCTTGGGTTTATAATATCAATCCATTAGGTTTATTGATGTAAGCGTTTATATTCCTAGGGTTTAGTATTATTCAATGATGGTCTGTTGTAGATCTAACCCGGAAATATAGCTCTGATACCACTTGTTGTAGATCTAACCCGGAAATATTATAGATCTGATATAAAAATATAAGATTATGTAAATAAACCCAAGAATAACAAGATAGAAATAGATAGAAATTATTCTTTATTGATCAAAACCCTTAAGGTAGGGCAACACCATACATTCACTCCTTAAGGAAGGAGAATACTCCACAAGCCATATGCCTGTTCATACAAGAATACTTCTCTTCATGTCTCTCAATGTGGAGTCTCTAGCCTCTATATAGGCCTCATACATACAATACCATGCATCATTACCATGGTTTACTCATCCATCTAACTATACCATGGGCCCATTACATTATTATTAACTACTTGTGGTCCCTTACATGACATGGGTTAACCACCTTATTTATTACTATGACCCATCCCATTATTACATTATTACCTTGGGTACCTCCCTCGGTACCCCATATTACCCCCCCTAGGTATATAGCATGGTCAACTATGTTCAACCATGGTCAATCATAGTTCAATGTCACATTCTGACAATGATTTTATCAATATGAAAAGCAGCTATGCTCAACCATGTTTATCTTAGTATATCTTAGGGTTTTTATAACTTGGTTTTATAAAATTAGACCCTTGCATTTAATATTATTCTCTTCGGTTCAAAATCCATTGGGGTTTTATTATTAATCCCTTGGATTTATTGCTCCTTTTGGTTTATAATATCAAACGCTCAAGTTTATTATTCCCCAATCAACCATGGTTGATTATGATGTCAACTGAACATGGAATTGTGATAAGGAATGTCTCAATATGAAAATCAACAATGGTCAATCATGTTTATTTTAGCTTTTATAATATTTTTCTTAGGGTTTATATATGTTGGATTTATAATATTAGTCCCTTGGGTTTAATATTATTCCCTTGGGTTGATAATCCCTTGGGATTTTAGTATTAATCCCTTAGGATTATAATATCAATCCATTGGGTTTATAATATTAATCATTATCAACCATGGTCAATAATAACCAACCATGTTCAACCATGGTCAAACAAGGTTGGATATGGAAATCAAGTATGGTCAACCATGGTCTAACGTTAGGTTCAACAATGATTGTCTCGATATGAAAATCAATCAGAGCCAACCATAGTTGACCATGGGCCAATGTTGCATATTTGTGACAAGGATTGTCTCTATATGGAAATCAACATAGTCAACCATGGTCAACCATGTTTATTTTAGGGTTTATAATATTGATGTTAGGATTTATAAATGTTGTTCCTTAGGTTTGTTATTCCCTTGGGTTTATAATACAAATACATTGCATTTATTGATCTAAGGGTTCATATTCCTAGGGTTTAATTATATTCAACAATCGTTAACCATAATGAACCATGGTCAACCATGGTCCAATGTCGCATTGTGACAAGGGTTTTCTCAATATGAAAATCAACCATGCTCAACCATGTTTATTTTAGTATTTTTAATATTTATCTTAGGGTTTTATACCTTGGGTTATAATATTAGTCCCTTGGGTTTAATATTATTCCCATAGGTTCATAATCCCTTGGGGTTTTAGTATTAATCCCTTGGGTTTAATATTATTCCCATAGGTTCATAATCCCTTGGGGTTTTAGTATTAATCCCTTGGGTTTATTATTCCTATGGGTTTATAATATCAATTAGTTGGGTTTATTATCCCCTTCGGTTTATAATATGAGTCATGGTCAACCATTGTCAACTATGGTCAATCATGGTGTTTTAATATTAATCCGTTGGGTTTATCTTTCCCTTCGGTTGATAAAACCAATCCCTTGGGTTTATAATATCAATCATGGTCAACCATGGTTTGATGTCGCAATGGGACAAAAAATGTCTCCATATAAAAATCATGGATAACCTTTGTTAACCATGGTCAACCATGGTGGATCGTGGTCAACCATGTGTTATAGAATCAAACACGTTCAACCATGGTCAATCATGGTCAACCATGGTCAATCTTGGGTTTTTAGTATACATCCCAATGGTTTGTTATTTCCTTGAGTGAGACATGGTGAATCATAGTCAACCATGATCAAATGTCGCTTTGTGACAAAGATTGTCTCAATATGAAAATCATCCATTGCAACCTTTGTTAGCCATGGTCCAATGTCACATTGTGACAAAGAATTAATTATTATTATTATCATTATCATTATCATTATTAATTATGGTTATGTAAAGAATGAATTGTAATTATTATTATTTATTTAATTAATTTATATTCATTATTATTATTTAATAATATTTTAATTAAAAAATATTATTATTATTTAACATAATAAATATGCTTAGGCTGCTATATTGTTATTATAAAATAATAAAATAAAAAATATTTAATTTTTCTAAAAATATTATTAAATTTATTTTTTAATAAATAAGTAATTATTTCTTTTATTTTATAAATAATAATAATATTAGTATTTTATTATATTTAAATAAATATATTTTTTTTTATATTTTATCATTTATTATTATTAATATATTATCGTTATATTATATTATAATATTTAGATAATAATCTTAATATTATTAATATATTGATATGTAAATAAAAATTGTGTTGTTATTATTTATTATTTATTAATAATCATAAATAATTGGTTTTTAAAAAAATATACCTAATAACTATTAATATGGTTCATATAGGCTTATCCGTATTTATCAATCATATCAGAAAATGTAATTGTAGATATGCTTGATATGATATAGGCTTATGAGTGTATATTAACCATATTAGTAAATATAGTTATGATTAGAAAAATATTGCTTGATATAATATAGACTTATGTGTGTATATTAACCATATTGGTAAAAAAACTTATGATAAGAAAAATATTTAGAGGCAAGGCATTGGCTCTTGTTCCTGCTCCTGCGTACCCCCGACCCAGAATGTTCGTACCTTCTGGGGCCTATCGATGGCGTAGCATATTCATTTGCATATAAATCTTAAACAAACTTGGAATCAATTGTGCAAACTTAATAAGATTAAAACGCTTAAACAAATAAATAATAAATTTATTTTAATTTTAAATTCCGATAATATATATTCATAAAATTTTAAGAATATATATCCATATAATCTTAAATTTCTTGAATTGATATTTTTTTGGTTAATTTCGAAATATCGTTCTCCTCCCTCTCGATACTAATTGGACACAAAATCCATTTGTTGTAGCAATAAAATTACTTATTACTTACGCTTATAACGTCCGAATAATTGTACCGTGGTTAGCATTAGTACATACCAGTCAGTCCATTGTACAATTCCATTAAGTCAGTAAGATTATGTTGGGGATTTTTCTGACAAAATCCCAAAAACACAAAAATAAAACACACAGAGGCAATGCTCTGTTTCCTTTACTCCAGGATCTTTTTGCACAAGGAAGCCTTTAAAAGAAATTTACTGAGGATAGAGTATTGCACCACCATAAAAAGATTTCTATTCATTAAAACAAAAATCACTGATACATATTCATCCTCTATGCTGAGAGGGATTCACCCAAAAACAAAGTTACTCTATCTCTGTTACAATTGATTTTTACACTGCTGTATAAAAGCTACATTCACATTTACTACTGTAAAAATGGCCTTTTACATTTACTGCACAAAGTTTACTGCTGTAAAATTTCTTACATAACTTGCTCCACTTCATTTGAGCAATACAAAAAGCCAAAAAAAATTACAACCCCCTCATATACATATGCGTTCCTCCTTTTTTTTTAATACAGGTCTTCAACCTTGCACTGATGTGCAATCCTCTGGTTCATGAATCCTCACTCCTGGGAACTCACTCTCACTCTTCTCCCGTGTGCAAAACTAAATTATATTCAACACACATACCATAAAAACTATATGGTAAAAGCGTTAAAAAAAAAACGTTGACTTGTCCATACCATTATTTAATTCACGCCCATACATGCCGTAAAAAAAACATAAATATCTACCTACGCATATGACAATTTATTAATAAAAGGTATGGTCAATTAAACTTAATTTCACTCCACGCAACATTAACTGCAGGCTCGTATGCATCTTGGAATGCAATCAACGGTGGAGAATGCTGGAGCAAATCGGACGACGGACAGAGATATCGGAAGGAAATTTTTATCTGACATTTACCTTCCGAGAAATTGTCAGAGGGTGATGTCACGCCTCAGCCACGCGTCAGCTCTATATCTTCTTGGAGTGCCTATGTACGAAAACTGCCTTCATGCAAAGGCGGTCCGAGAAACTTACCGGCGGTTTTATGGTTTTGTTGCTGTGGTTTCGGGGGTTGGTACGGCTACGTTGAAATTACTTTTTCAACACTCCCCTTTAATTTCAACTGCTGGGCATTCAGTCATACCCAGACACTTCCTCAAAAATTCAAAGCTTTTCTGATCGATTGGCTTTGTCAAGATGTCTTCAACCTGTTCTTGAGTCCTGCAATGTTCTAGGACAATTTCTCCATTGTTCACCAATTCTCTGATGTAGTGAAATATTGTATCAATGTGTTTCGTTCTCTTATGAAACATTGAATTCTTTGACATTGCGATAACTGAGCTATTGTCACAAAAAATCATTGTCGCTTTTGTGTGCTCTTGGCCTGAGCCCCTTAGCATCGTTCTCATCCAAACTGCTTGACATGTTGTTGCTGTAGCTGCCACATATTCAGCCTCTGCTGTAGACAATGCTACAATGGATTGCTTCTTAGAAGCCTATGAAATGGCTCCTGAACCCATATGAAAAACATAACCGGAAGTGTTTTTCCGATCATCAACACTTCCATCCAAATCACTATTAGTGTATCCAACCAAATCTGAATGTTCTGAGACATTATATAAAATTCCAAACATTTTGGTACCTTTGACATACCTCAAAATTCTTTTTGCTGCCTGTCAATGTGCCTCCTTTGGCCTCTCCATGAATCTGGAAATTAAACTAACAGCATACATAATATCAGGCCTAGTTGCTGTTAAATACATAAGGCTGCCTACAATACTCTTGTACAAACTAGGATCAAAATCCTTGCTGTTGTCCTCTCTGCTGAGTTTTAATCCCATTACTGTGGGAGTGATCGCTGCC
>APFE031164095.1:0-11713 GCA_000404065.3 Pinus taeda
AGAACATTGCAGGACTCAAGAACAGGTAGCAGACATTTTGACAAAGCCACTGGATCAGAAAAGCTTTGAATTTTTGAGGAAATGTTTGGGTATGATTGAATGCCCAGCAGTTGAAATTAAAGGGGAGTGTTGAAATCGTAATTTCAACTTTGCTCCAGCGATAAGCAGTCCAGCGATTCAGCAAATGAGCAGAGCAGCAGTTTGCGACTTCAGCGAAGAGCGACTTGAGCGATGACTGAACCGCCGATATCGCATCGGGGAAATGGAAGTGGAGTATTATAAAGTTGTTTTTATCGCTATCGGCGAAAACCAAATGGGCAGCCTTTACCATGCGATAAGTTGCGACCCGATATCCCGGACCCGATGGGTATTCAACATTTTTCTTAATATTATTTCGGGTCCGCGAGTGAGTTGTTTCATGTTTTTATGAATTTCAGGCATATATTATAATATATATAATCGGAAGTATCGGGCCATATTGTGATCGGGATTTCGCAATCGGGGAAACCATGGGTGCACATATGTGTGCCATGCGATGAAGCTCGGACCCGATGGATTTCCAAAACCATATTGTATAATGGTTGAAGTAAAGGCTTGGAAAATAAATTTGACGTGAAGTAAAAGTCTCCTTACCGCCATTTATCCCAGTAAAACAGTAAATACAATTTACTGTGGGTTGGTAAATTTTTGATGAAGTTTTTAATTTTGCCTCAGTGGGAGTATGGGCATGGATAAATGTCAGTAAAATCATTTAATTCTTACTGTTTTCTCTTACGGCAATATGGCGAGTGAAAAATGAATGTAAGTTCTTGGTTGTCATATATATGTGTAATTTTTGTTTTATGTTTTTTTTGAGAGGAGAAAAGCACAGCAGTGGGCATGTAATGTTCTAAACATGCAAATGAAGGCACGCAGCAGCGTGGCCAAAACTCATATGTAATTTTTTTTTACAGCAGTCAAATCTTTGTTTTTGGTGAATCCCTCTGAGTAAAAGAGGATGAATTTTGTATCAGTTTACTTTTGATGAATACAAATCCTTCTATGTGTCTTTAATACTCTGTTCTGAGCAATTTGTTAAAAAGCTTCCATGTACTAAGATCCTGGGAAAAAGGAAAACAGAGCATTGTCTCCGTGTGCAAATTTTTATTGTTTTTGGGATTTTACCAGAAAAATCCCCAACAAATTACACTCGTGATTCTTCTCTGTGTACATGTTTGCAGGTGGGATGGATCTATGGTTCTGTGACAAAAGACATTCTAACAGGTTTCAAGATGCACTGCCGAGGGTGGCGCTCCATTTACTGCATGCCCAAGAGACCAGCATTCAAGGGGTCTGTTCCTATCAATCTATCAGATCGTCTGCACCAAGTTCTTCGTTGGGCATTGGGTTCTATTGAAATCTTATTCAGCAGGCACTGCCCGTTGTGGTATGGATTTGGAGCAGGCCGTCTCAAGTGGCTGGAAAGACTGGCATACACTAACACCATCGTCTATCCCCTCACGTCTCTTCCTCTGATTGCCTACTGTACTCTTCCTGCCATATGTCTTCTCACGGGAGAATTCATTATTCCTACGGTATACATGCTCTCCAACTCAGGCTGATTCATACTGTGTTCACATTTCTGGGGGCTCTTAATTAGAAAATGAAACAGAGTGACACCATGCATTTTTAAAGTAATGGTTGGAAAGTTGTTTTTGTTTCGGACTAAGGTAAAGAGTATGACTAGACTATTATCACGGTTCAAGGTTCAATATCTGTGCAGTGAAACCATAATTTTAGGAGTTCTGTTAAATTTTAAATAAATCCAAATATCACAATTTTGGATTCATGAAAACTCTGTTTCTGCTGAACTTAAAAGAAGATTGCAGTGTTCAGAATATTTGGGAAAATCTGACAGATAAACTCTGTTTCTGCTGAACTTGTTAAAAAAGATTCTAGAGTTGAGAATATTTGGGAAAATCTGATCGATAAAAGTGAAATCTCAAGTTATGCTAGTTAAATTTTATTTACAATCTAGATAAATATAGTCATATATTTCTTCAATTCTCAATAAATATCTAATGACCATTTTGAATTGCAAATTCCAGGAATATTTAGAAATCAGACCCAAACAGAAGTGAACTTAAAACAATAAACTTAATTGCTTTCAAACCAATGCTGAAAGATTTGAAAAATCTGCAATCCAGTTAAAGTCAACTGTATTAGAAGAACAGTCCAAATTGAGTTCGGCTTCAGACGACAATGAGTTCGGAGAGCTGTACGCATTCAAATGGACGACCCTGCTCATTCCCCCCTCGACGCTGTTGGTGATCAACCTTGTTGGAATTGTGGCCGGTTTCTCTGATGCCCTTAACAATGGGTACAGTCATGGGGACCTCTTTTTGGGAAGTTGTTTTTCTCAGTATGGGTGATTCTCCATTTGTATCCCTTCCTCAAAGGTCTCATGGGTCGGCAAAACCGCACGCCTACCATCGTTGTATTGTGGTCTGTCCTGCTGGCGTCTATTTTCTCTCTGCTGTGGGTTAAAATCGATCCATTCTTGGGCCCAGCCGAAACTCCGACTCTTCAGAAATGCATGGCAATTGACTGCTAACTTCAAGGTCGCTAATTGCAGTATATAACTTGTTTGAATCGAAGTTTTATGAAGATATGTCCAGGGAAGAGTGTGCAGATCATACATTGTTCTCTGTACTCGTGGAATTTGATGTTTTTAACGGCTGTGATGGCCTATATTTTGTTTCATTCTGTACTACGGATATCATGGGCAACTGGATCCAAAGTGGTCAAAGTATAGATTTGCCGATTATTTCAGGTCGGGTGGGCCGTTGTGTCGCGGTAGAGCCGTGAGAGTTCATGGATTGTAATGAAATAAATGATATAAATTTAATTTCTTTTATTTTATTTTAACTAATTAAATGTTTATATATATATATATATATATATAAACTCAGAGATTTAAATGTGTCTGAAATTTATTTTATTTTATATTATTTTAACCAATTAAATGTTTATATATATATATATATATAAACTCAGAGATTTAAAGTGGCTGAAATTTAGTTTCTATAAAAAATAGGACTTTTCTATGAATGTGTGGGATAATGGAAAAGTGAAAAATACAGTTATTTTTTATTAATTTTATATTATTGTATTTTATATATAGTTTTTATTGTTGATAAAAATAAAATGAGATAAAATTACATTGGAGACTCTATTGTAGTTTGAGAGTTAGAGTGAAGGTAAATATAATA
The DNA here is from genome assembly GCA_000404065.3 of Pinus taeda. Lineage (NCBI taxonomy): Eukaryota > Viridiplantae > Streptophyta > Pinopsida > Pinales > Pinaceae > Pinus > Pinus taeda. The sequence continues at coordinate 3,252 of APFE031164095.1, forward strand.
ACATTTATACTTATGTAGCCATTACAGCAATATTTTTCATTATCATATCACTCACAATAAATTAAATTTAGGTGAGGAGATAATAACCATTCTACACCATCAAAAATAACTCTAATGGACTTATATAAATTAATATCTATTTTGTTTTTATTGTTGATAAAAATAAAATGAGATAAAATAACATTGGAGATCATATCTTACTTGGAGAGTTAGAGTGAGGGCAAATACAACAATATTCATACCCATGTAGCCATTACAACAATATTTCTCATCATTATATCACTCTCAATAAATTGAATTTAGGTGAGAAGATAATAACCATTCTACACACCAATAAAAATAACTCCAATTGACTTATATGACCTAATATCTATTTTATTTAATTAGATATTTAATTTACATCAAGATTGATAGTTGGGGAGCATTAAATGAATGGTTTCAATCAAAGTATTCAAAATTGGTCCACTTATCAAGCTAGTTTTCAAAGCAGACCGGAAAAACAAAGTGATTAGATTTCAATGAACTTATATTTAAAACAATACATGAAATAATTATTTTTTAATGAAAAAAACATATTTTTAAGACTTAAAAACATGATTCCAAACCAACAAAGACAAAATATACTAAGTTTGTTCATTTATATACCATATAAAGGTGAATATATTAAAATGACACAGAGTGCAACACATATGAGTGACAAAATGCATAATTAATGAGGCCATCAACAAGAGCTACATCATCTGCAGTAGCACTAGCAGCAATAAGATTAGACCTAATGGAACACAAGTTGGTCGAGTTGCACCACTAGTGCTTTCCATTAGTTGTTTTCTTTGCTTGATTTAGCTACTAGTTCAGATCTTCATTAGGATCAAGCCCCCTAACTCCATGTTATCAATATCAAAATCAACATCAAACTTAGTTGGTTGAACCTCCTCCACCCATATTGATGTTGGATCAATATCGTCCAACACTTCTCTTCTTTGTGTGTATGCGCTAAAAAACAAACCAATTGCTCACAACCAAAAGCACTACAAGTCTATAACTACAAACTTTTTCAATTGAGGACATTGGCTACCAAATAACTCTCACCAATGTGCTACAAAGAAAAATATATTAGTTAGATCATTCATTACTTCAATGTACTACAATTTAGATTCTGATTTTGGCTAAAAAAACAAATATTTACAGTTTGAATTGTAAACAATTGAACTTTAAAAGAAAATCAATTTGGAATTGCCTACGTGGTTGATCCACACCTCTGGTCATCATTTCCAAGTTTTTTCCAAAAGTACGTGCTGCCATACTGAAAAGAATAAATTGTTACGTCTTTCAAACTAGTTGGAATGAGTAGGAACCATGTGCTCCAAGCAATCTTACAACCCATCTCTAATCTCCCCTGTTACGTCTTTCAAACTAGTTGGAATGAGTAGGAACCATGTGCTCCAAGCAATCTTACAACCCATCTCTAATCTCCCCAGTATACACATCTCCTAAACAAATTTTATAGTGATACTTTAGGTTCAAGAAATACTCGATTGCAACAATAGAATTGATCATTTCCATCTGTTATCAACAATCTCCTAAATAGTTCAATATTAATTACTTTATCCTTATAAACTTCCATATCTACTCCTTTCCTTGATTCATAACTTGAATAAAAGGCCCTTAATCATTCTTGTTTGTGTACTTCATACCAAAATTCATGCCATGCATCATTCTTGTTTGTGAATTGTAGAGCCTAACTCTGCAATTTGGTTTTATAGTCATATGTTATGAACAATATCATCATCCTTGTTAGATAAACTTGACCCTATGGTGGAGTTGAGGTTATGTCAACAGTTATGGTTAACAGTTGTGGTTTTGGGCACCTAGTATTGGTGACTCATGGTATTGAGCCCATGGTATTGAGCCCATGGTATTACATGTAGTTGAAGCCCTTAAAAGGCTTGAGTATTCTCCATTGTAGGTAGCCATGGTTGAGCGGTGAAAGCTTAGGTTGTTGGTCGGCTTGGTTGTGTTTTAGCCAAGAACAATAATAAATCTATTGTTGGTTGGTTTTTCCCCCAATTGGGGTTTTCCCGATAATCATGTTGTACATGGTTTGAATGTGTATTTCTTGATTGTTATATTTATTTCTCTTGAACCCTAACAATCTTGTCCTTCAAATAAAATTGTTAGAAACTGTCCTTCAAATAAAATTGTTAGAAAATCTCGTTCTCATAAGTTTTGAAGTTTATAAGATTATGGAATTTAATTTTCAAGAGTTTTATATTTCAATTTCAGTTTTGAAGTTTATAAGATTATGGAATTTAATTTTCAAGAGTTTTATATTTCAATTTCTTTGACAAAGCGTATCTTCATACCATTTACTATGATGATGTTTGTCGTGAAATATGCATATGAGAAGCATTCGTAGTGTCCGTTAAACTATACATAATTTAATAGCGTCTTTTTAAGGTTTTATAGTTTTATTTAAATTATGTGTATTTATTTTTTTACTGGGTATTACAATATTGGTTATAGATAATTTTAATTATTTAATGTTAATAAAAATATTATTTTTTTATATATATATATATATATATATATATATTATATTTATGGTATGAAATAGCAATAAGCAGAAAAAATATTTTCAACATTTTTTTTATATTCATTAATATTTAATATTATATTTAAAGAAAATATTAATAAAAATAATTCAATAATATTAAATAGCATTTTCATTTGCAATCTCAATTATTAATATTTGGAAAGAATAACATTTTAACTAAAAAAGCGATATTTTGGAAAGAATAACATTTTAATCAAGAAGTTGAGAAGCATATTATGCTCACTCTTAAATAGAATAACATTTTGACCAAGAAGATTAACGATATACTATATTCTAGAAATCCATTTAAATTTAACATAATAAGACTTATTTTAGTATTTGAATTTGCTTTGTTGTATGATGTTCCAACTAGTGGAAATGTATTTGATTCTTGCCACTTGCTTTGAATGGAATAAAATTATATTTCTAACCAACTTACTAGATCCAAGAAATCTTTTAGTTTCATATTCCTTTTACCTATACTCTAAGAACAACCATGCACAATATGTTCTAAGAAGATTATATTAAGAAAATATTTTTTCCAACCCTTCTAAATTTATGGGAAATTGTTGAATAAATAAAATATTGGATGAACTACTTAAAATAACAAAAAAATAGAATGTAAGGTCTTGCTTCTTATCCTAGTCTGTAAATGAAATTTAATAATTGTTTAAAAAATCAAATAATTTTTTCCAACCCTTCTAAATTTATGGGAAATTGTTGAATAAATAAAATATTGGATGAACTACTTAAAATAACAAAAAAATAGAATGTAAGGTCTTGCTTCTTATCCTAGTTTGTAAATGAAATTTAATAATTGTTTAAAAAATTTATGGCAACCCATCATACCGTTTAATTCATCATATCAACTTAATTCATCATATCAACAAGTAATTAAAGTCAAAGAAGACAACCAATGCTACTAGATATTTATGTATGCAACATAACTTTCATAATTATTAAACAATTAATTAAATAGTTAAAAACCTAGTTTAGTAGTAATTGTACTAGTGTACATGCACATTGCATGTATGTGTAGCTATTATAAGCATATCTTGTGCATGTACTAATAAATACATTATTCAATAAGCCACAAGATATGTGTACTATATCTCCCTAAATCAAGATATAACCCCCAAGTGGAAGCATAAATTATATTGGTTTAACTTCTTGGATAGGAAACTAGTAGTCACCATTACACATCTATGGTACAATGACTTAATATGATCCTCCCACAACTCCTATTTTGGAGAATACACTGTGGATAATACCTCCAAACTTCTTAATAGAACCAAAGTCAACACTCTACACCTCCAAACTTCTTAATAAGAAGAGGATCAACACCCTACATCAAATTGTATATGTGGTTTTTAGAGTCATATCATTGACCAACCAGTATCAACAAGCTATGTGTCCTATCAAAGTCACACTTACCATAGATCATAGTACTATTTGAAATCACAAACTAAATCATAAGTAAAACTTATTGTATATACAATATCTTCCTCATATCTACAACATAGAGGTTACTTCAACATTATAGTTGTTTGACTATTACATAGTTTTCCAACCTGTATGTTAAGGTTACCTCACCATTAGCTCATTCCCATGCACTTATATAATAATTATATAGTAGTATACACAAATCAAAGGTTGAGATTTATCTCCAAAGTAGTTATGCTCTTTTTTCCCCTTTTAATTAAATTGATTAATTATATGAACAAGTAACATTTGGAGTGAGTTATGGGTTTTTGGGCAATAAACCATGGTATTGGCCCATTGTGGTATTCTTAACCATGAAGATTTTTAATTTATAAATAAGCTTTGTTAGAATACTTCATATGACACTTGTTCAAATGACATTTTTTAAATTAATCTCAACCTTTGCTTTATATATGATACTATTTTAAAGTCAAATTGATGTTTCTATTTTAACTTCTATATCTTTCAATTGATATCTCTATTTTATCTTCAATACTTTTAACATTATTGTCACAATTATATAACTTTTATCTTTACATAATATCAAAAATAAAATATTACATAAACCCAAAAAAAAAAACTTAATTTCAAATTATGGTCATTCCAATATTAATTTTCTTTATTTATAGTTGGTTTTTATTTTTAAATAAAATATTACATCCAACCACTTTTTCCAAGAAAACCCCTTATTATAAATTAAAACATTCATAATATTCTTTTATTCATATATATTTAAATTTTATTTTTATCTCAACTTTATATTGATATCTCTATTTCATCTGCAATATCCTTTAATGTTGTTTCCACAATTTTATTATTTTTTACCACTTGCATAAGAGAAAAACTTTATAATGTTATCATGTTGTTGCATTATCTTAGTATTCATATATATTTAAATTTCATTTTTATCTCAACTTTATATTAATATCTCTATTTCATCTGCAATATCCTTTAATGTTATTCCCACAATTTTATTATTTTCTACCACTTGAATAAGAGAAAAACTTTATAATGTTATCATATTGTTGCATTATCTTAGTTAAAAACAATATATTTAAAAATAAAATCCCAAACCATTTATAAACTAGAAATTATATAATTATTAATTATATTATATTATATATATTACAAAATGGTAAATCCCAATTTTTTTCTCTAAATAAAATTTCATAATAAAATAAAATGTCCTTTTCATCTCATGACATTCAAGATGTTAAACATTATTTTATTTTAAAAAGCCTTCAACTTTTCGTTTTACCAAATGTCATTACGTAGCCTCCTTCCACACGGCCGAGATTTTGGCTTATTCATGGCTACCCCATACCATGGGAGCTATGGAGACTTTGGCTTATTAATGGCTGGATAATGAAGTTCAACCAGCCCACCACGTAGGAGGTCCTGTTATAGTTTTAGAGCAATCATAGTATCGTAAAGAGCATAGTATGGCATTGTGAGCATAGTATGATCATGATTGTAGTATTATTTTAACGTTAGTCAGATAAATTCCAAATTTAGAATTTAGAGATAAAAATTATAATTAAATGTATTTTAATTGTGATTTATTTTAATATTTTTTATAATATTAAAATATTTAATTTGAAATTTATAGTAAAAAATATATATTAATAAGTAAATAGTGAGTAATACATCATTTTGAGTTATTTTTTCACTTTGTAAATAAGTGAAAAATCATAAAAAATAATTACAAAATGTATTAATTAATTATTTATTTATAAAAAATCATGAGGATTTAAATAACCCCATTTTTGATATATTATGAATGACTTTAATAAAAATGTTATTAATCATTATTATATTATAAAATCAGAGGATTTAAAAAGCGATCTATTTGATACTATTCATTTATGAAAAGGTGATCAAATATTTGTCAATGTATTGAAGTCAATGGTTTAATTAATAGCTCTAAAATATATTTTTAATTTATTAAAATTAATAATTTATATATAATTATTAAGTTTTTATATTAATTTTAATAGAAAAATCATTAAATGTAAAATATCTATAAAAAACATATAATTATAATCTTTTATAATTAATAAATATTTTATTTAATAAATTAAAATAATACCATATTAATCAATAAAATAAGATATATAATAGTAATACTATATTAATAAAACAAAATAAGGTATATAATATATAATATTTACATTTATAAAATATATTAGGTTTTTATTTTATATAATAATTTGATTGCGATAAGATAATATTGTTTTGTTTTTGTTTTTTTAGGTTTAGCTTAAAAATCAATTGTAATGCCCTATTTAACCTTACCATGCAAATTTTATTAGTGTTTAAATTACTTGAAAATATTGACTTATAATTATCCAGAAATATTGGTAGATACCTACATTTGTGAAACTATAAATTTATTTACTGATATAAATTTTATTATTGTTATTATTCAATTCCCAACTTGTCTTCTCAAATTTAATTTTGGATTGAATATGGTCTCCTTCCATTTATTCCAAATTAAATATCCATATCCCAAAATGTCTTTTCAAAATCTACCTGGGAGAAGATATGGTCTTCTCCAATTAATTTTCAAATTAAATATCCATATCTTATCCCCATAATTAATATCTTCTCAAATTTACTTGGGAAAATATATCGTAAGAAAAGTCAATGATACTAAATGAAAGGATGAGGGGTTAGTCATGACATTAATGATAGGTGGTTGGGGTAGATAGGAGAAAGAGACATAAAAGGAAAATGATGATTAGAGGAGGGGAGATCCTTGGTCTTGATTTTGTTTTGGAAGATTGTGTTTGGGGGAGGAATGTGGAGAAAGAGAAGGGAGAGAATGAAGAGATAAATGAGGGAATACAAACTTGGATCTAGAGAGTGTTTGGTAAACCTGGACACACTACCTTTAGTTGGACATGGGCTCGGAGGGCTTGGGAACCTGTGGAGGTTCCCTGGGCCATGAAATATTTTCTAGTTGGTTGGGAGACAAATCCAGTTAGGTAGCCAAGAGGAGCATCCCAACAGAGTCGAGAGCTCAGGAGCATCTCAATTAAGCTATTGGAACATGTATTCCTGTGTTTATTGATTACTTATGTAAATGGTTGCAATGAAAATCTTACTTATTTAATTTGTGGTAAATAAATTTTAATGGTATATTATCATCAAATAAATGTTTAGATATAAATAAATTATTTCTCATCTTATTGTGTTTAAAATTAGAGAAATTTAGTTTAGTAAGGACCAAGAGGGAGCTCACACTGTATTGAGCCTCAAGTTCAAAATAATGACCTGAAGCCTAAGCCTACTATACTATAACTATATATATATATCTATATATATATATATAATGATATTGCCCAAACAAACTGTTCTATGCTATATAGAAACCAAAATAAATTGAATTATTAAATTCTTAAATGACATTGACTATAAATTTAAATGATAAAAAAAAGTGCATCTGTTTTCTCTCGAAAGCCCACATATGAGTCAAAAGACCTATAAACATGACCTATTAAGTCCAAAGCCCTAGAAGATGACTCAGCATCACCTATACAAATGTAATATATCGCTGCATACACCTGACACATGGCTTGCATGCTTTACTCTCAGTTAGCTTTGTTGCTTCGATCCTCGCTCCCTCCTCTTCTCTATTGTCCGTCTTGTCTCCACATTTTTTTATTCATTGCTTGCGTCTTGTTTTCAACATGGCATATCGGCTTTTATCTGTGCACAGATTATCTTCTCTGCTGACTATCATCAAAATTTCTCATGCCCGTCAATATACGGTAATGACGGTCGAAGTGATGAGAGCATGGGAAGTAGTGGCGCGGGAGTTCCCAGAGGGGAGTAAACCAAGTAGAGGCTGAGGGAATACAAAGAGAAAAACGTTTTGGATGAGGGATCTGGCCACGGGGGACTGGATTCCGGAGGATCACTTCGACGAGATCAACATTGCAGAGCTGAGGCAAAAATTCCTCTCCTCCAGAAAGTAGATAAATAGGCATTATAAGCATAACTTAGTATTAACATGTGACATAGAAGTACATTTTGGCACCTCAATTTTCGACTAGCCATCTTTAATAGATAAAGCAACAATAAAGTTCAGATCATGTTCCTTAGCCAAACAATTACCTACCATCTCATTTTTGTTCTCTATATTTTTTATAGCACATATTCGCTTCTAGGAATATGGAATAAGTCCTCCTGTGTTGAGATTTGAACTATGCGCAATTTCCTAAGCTGTCAATCTTAATAAATCCATGGACCAATGTTTGGATATGTCTCTAGAGAAACCATAAGGTGTTATTCTTCAATGTGGGTGACATTGTTGGGTCCCTATAATACTAGTGATTACCCTATTACTATTGTATTTATACCCCTTATTAATATTGTTGTGCCC
>APFE031164097.1:0-14993 GCA_000404065.3 Pinus taeda
ACTGACTGGTAATCAGATGATGTTCATGCATGTTCGACTTCAGCTTACATGTTCACATGCTTGGACTTGTACTTGTGTTCGGTTCGAGGTGGAGCGCAAGACCCTGGATTGTGTCTGTTGTAATCCAGGCGTGATTTTGATACATGACTCTTTCACTGGATGGCTGCGACCATACCTGAGTCTATTCATCGATCCTAACTAGATGGCTGCATCCATACTACGGATCTTGATTGTTATATACTCTGTCAATGGATGGCTGCGTCCATGCCACATATATCATGTATTTGAACTATCATACTGTACATCTCCATGCAGATTCTCGGCGGCAGCTGGATGTGATCTTGTAAAGCACTTCACCTCTCTCTCTCTCTCGAGGCTCATGCTTTAGGGGGCATCTGTTATGTAGTAATTTGTCACCGTTGGTCACCGTCCTTGTTACCCCCACTGTCACACACTGGAGGATGCATTTACGGACCTGTGACCAGTGACACAACTTGAAAACACTTGCATTAGAGTCTCCTAAGTATGAACTTCAAAATCCCTGAAGACACCCTTTGAAGATTAGCCCTAAATAATGCCCTTTTTCCATTAGCGCATGTCCACAGTATCTAGCCCGCGCCAATGGCTTAGTTCCTCAAAAGAGGGCGCGCCCATGGACGCGATGTCACAGAACAAAGCCCGCGCCACACAAAATTAGTCATGATTTTGGCCAACACGCACTGAAGCGTTTTTTCCTCCATTACTCATGCAGTTCTCTGGGAAAAATCCCATGGATATGATCGAGTGTCGTCTTTTTCATCCATGACAACTCAGTCCAAAGGCTATTCTAGGACAATGCCAAATCTTCAGTAGGTGTCCGGATACGATGAATACTTCCACCTCTTCCATCTATAAATGCCTGTCACCCCACATTGAACAGGCTAGTGACAGTGTCAAAGTGTTGAAGTTTTGAGTTTTATACAAGAGCTAAAGTAAGCTGAGATTATGCTAGATTGATAGTAAGAGCTGAGAGAGAAGTTATGCTGCCGGAATGTTGAGAGAGGAAGTGACTTTGCAAGGCATGTTTAACTGCTGACCCAGTTGGAGGAGATTTGCAGCGTCAAGCCTTCATTGGTTGTAATTCTTCTCTTCTTCTATTGAATAATGAACGACTTTTATTATGGTTCCACTCACATATTCTTCTGATAATATTTGAGTTATATCCTGCTTGACTGATATATAATTGTATGATATTGGATTTTACGCTTGTTTTGGATTGTTCTTTGTTTGTGCAGGTGTCCATGCGTGGAACGTAAGGATAGTGACCGGCCAAAGCTAAAGGATAGGAGCGATGTTTCTTCCACGACAAATAGCGTTGGATTCCAGGTAGGTCTTTCTGATCAACCTTTAAATTATGCAATTAGGAACTTGCATGCAGCGTGTATGATTGTTGCTAGACCCCTGTGGGGCTAGTGGGATCGCCTCTGTCCGCAGAGGGGATTTACCGACCTCAACACAGACCAAAAGAATTTTTCTTCCGCTCCTCCCTTGGTGACTTGACTTAAGGGCCAAGTGATATGAGAAAATTCCAACATGAACCTGCAGTAGAAATTGGCAAGACCTAGAAAGCTGCGGAGCTCTGTCAGAGTGGTTGGAGATGGCCAATCTCGAATGAATTAGATCTTGGCTAGATCCACATGCACCCCCCATTCATCAATAATGTATCCCAGATACTGAACTTGGGTCATTCCAAAATTGCATTTCTTCAAATTGGCAAATAGCTTGTGTTGTCGCAGTGTTTGGAACCTCTCGGATGTGGTGGAGGTGCTCTTCCCAATTCTGGGTGAAGATCGGAATGTCATCCAAGTATACCACTACAATGAGTTGGTGAATGGTTGCAATATGTCATCCATCAACCTCATGAAGGTTGTAGGAGCATTTGTAAACCTGAAAGGCATAACCAACCATTCGAAAAGGCCCTCCTTAGATTTGAAGGCAGTCTTCTACACATCAAAGGGTTCGATTGGTACCTGGTGATATCCTGACTTCAAGTCGATCTTGCTAAAATATTTTGGCCCCTTCAGTTGGTCCAGAAGATCATTAATCTGTGGGATCGGGTACCTATTTTGGACAGTGATCTTGTTCAATGCCCAATAGCCAATACAGAGTCTCCAAGTCCCATCCTTCTTCTGTACCAACATGATCAGGCTCCCACAGGGTGATGAACTTGGTCGGATGTGACCTTTCTGCAGCAACTCCTAGATCCACCTCTTGATTTCATTGTTCTCCAAAACAGAGCGTTGATAGATTGGCCCATTGGGCAATGACACACCTGGGGTTAGATCGATGGAGTGCTTGACTTGTTAGTGCAGAGGAACCCCTACGAGGGAGGTGAATATGTCCTCATCTCCTCCACAACCTTGTCCATCTGTAGTTTTCATGTGGAGGGGCCCTATCTGGAGGTCGTGGCCACCATCTTCTTCTTTCCTTGAGGGTGTATCATCGGGAAAACAAATTTCCCGGTTTTGGAAATGAGCTTACTGCATTGTTTTGTAGTAACCAAAGAGATGGCAGTAGGCGGTGCTACCTCTGGTATCCCGTACAACTTATTTCCTAAAGTAACAATAATAGCACGAGGCCTTGATTCATACACATCATGTCGCTTCCACAAGTATGGTTGGCCTAATAATACATCACAAACATCAAGGGGAGAAACATCACATAATACCTCATCCGTGAAGGGCTTGATGTTGTATGGAAGGTGACACCGCTGGTTCACGCGAAGATCTCGTCCTTGGTCAAGCCACTCGATGGTGTACGGTTGGGGATGTGTTGTGGTCGATAAGCCTAGCAAATTCACGTTCTCTACCGAAATGAGGTTCTTTTGGCTCCCGATGTCGACAATGAACTGTGGCGGGGAACCCCTTACCCTCATTTGGGAGTGGAAGAGGCGCTCATCCTCCTCTGGATCTTCGGGTTCCTCCTTCTGGATCTTCATGGTGGCAACAGTGGCATTGGGCTCTGCATCGATAATCTGCTTCCCTTTGTCATTCCCCTTTTCTGGTTTTGACTCGAAGTTGAAACATGCATCTGATTCCGAAGCTTTTAGCTCGGCCACCAGTGACTGCTTGGCCCAACACTCACTTATATTGTGAGTGGAGCTCTTATGGAACTCACACCACTTTCATGTGTCCTTCTTCAGCTTCACGGTATTGTTCTTTCTTATAGCTTTGGTGGGTTGTCCTGGGCCACCCAACCTCAGATTTTTCCTTTTTTCTATGGTCTGGGGGCACCTTTCCCTTACTTTGGATTCACAGATCCAAAGTCTCGTTTCTTCTGTTTAAAATTCTGCTCGATCTTGACAGCGTATTGGTACGTCTTGTCGAGCAAGGATATGTCTCGGGACTCCATCTCGTCTTAGATGTACCTGTGTAGGCAGCTGCGGTATTTGAGTACCAAATGCTGCTTAGTATCCTTGATACCCAACTTTGCACAAAGGGTATAAAAAATATTGGTAAACTCTGACACGTCTTGGTCCCTTCCCTGCTGCAGTGTGGTCCAATTTATGTATTTATCCTCATAGCTTCTGACAGGGTAGTACTGCTCCTTGATGGCATTACGGAATGCATTTCACGTGGGTGCGGCTGAAAATAGTAAGGTTTTACTTTCATCCTTCTGCTTGCAATAGGTTTCCCATCAGTCCTTGATGTGGGGGGCCGGCTTTGAGAAGATCGAAAGTAATCTTTTCCCGTCCGGAAAAATTATGAACAGAAAAATACCCTTCTAGTAGTTTTAACCATTTATCTACAACATCTGCATATATCTGACCCTCAAATGTGGGAATGTCAAAGTTAACATGTACCTTAAAGGGTGTGGCACTTCCAGAGTAGCTGTTGGAAGTAGATATCTCGCCCCTGGGTAGCTGTTGAAGGATCTGGGCAAAGTTGTTCATCATCGCGTTCCTTTGTCGCTCGAGGGCCTCTTCGAGCAAGATTTTGATATGATCTCATGCCCCCTCATCTTTCTTTTCATCCGCCATGGGAGGCCGTCAAGATTTGTGAGGCTGGTCTTGCAAAGGTTCCACTAGTTCAAGCCCTAATTCCTTATATCCCGACCTCGTTGGGGACATGCAAAGAAAAACAGAGAAAGAGAAAACCCATTTGATACCATTGATCTGGATTTAAACAGGAATGCAATAAATTACATATATAACCATAAATATAGAGATACATCATAAATAATACTTCACTTCATTGATGTAAAATACTGAAATATGCCTAGTAACATAAATGGACATAAACTAGCTCGAGCAATGATAGCTTATCCCTAAGAAGAGATGTGGTGGCTACATGCCTCTAAACTACCTTACAATGAGGCTCAAGGGCCTTTTTATTATTGAACAATAAGAGAAAACCCTAAACAACCAAAACCCTAACCCAAGGAGATGTAACACCAAGAGTTTATGGGCCTCGTTGGGGTTAGTTGGATAACCAACTTCCCGGGGTTGTGACTTGGTCATATTATCTCTGTTTGACACGCATGATACCTCGTTGAAAAGATATATCCAAGTACTATGAAAAAAATATTATTTTAGTAGAAAATTGTTGGCAGTAGATTGCCAAAAAAATGTCGTAAAGGGCCTCAAAATGGCTCCAAAAGTTTAGGACCCAAAAAATTGCTAAAAATAGTAAACTGTACTACAATTAAGGAAACTGACAAACAAAAAGAAACAATGATGGGGTTCCAAGTCGAATTGGTTGATGGCCACCAATATCCACCTAAATCATAATGTTATTGATAGAGGGTAACTACCTTTATTCCAAGTCAAGAACAAATTGTGACAAAACACAATATTTGGAAATGAAGACAATTATGAGAGCAATGTTTGTTAGAATAGAGGGGGGAGAAGATAAGCAATGTTCTTAGCATATATCTCAACCTTTCACAATAAACCCAAAATGAAATGCTTACAAAGACCACCTTAGAAGCCAAGTCCTTTCCTCTTTGCTAACAACCTCAATTATCTCTTCTTATAGCTTACCATTAATTATGTTTGGAGCAAACGAAAGTTTGAATTCACAAAGAGATGGCTCCAAACTGATAATCTAAGTAGAGTGGTGAGGAATTTTATTTTCATTATTTATTGATCTCATCCTATTGTACTTTCACTATTTCATTGGCCGAAGAAAAAACAATATGTAAACCCTTAATTGGTCTTTAAGGAGGCCAATCTTTTCTATTTTTTGTCTTATAAACTAAAAGAATACCTTCTAAAAGATACATAATAGAAGAACAAGCAAGTTCAAAAGTAAAACCTTGGAGTAAAAAAATATGCTAGACCACCAAGGTTCCCAAGCTTTTCACTGTCTATTGAATTGCATTTCAAGAAACATATGAGAGAAAATTTTCAAATGTCACTATGTATAGAAGCATTAAGAAAGGAGGAACATGGAACTCCCTTAGAGATATTCTCAAATTTTAATTCTTTAAACAAGTTGTGTACTTGACCATTGTAACAAACTTCTTAAAGCCCTAGGAGCACCAAAATTTAATAGAATATACTGTCCCACCATAAAACTATTAAGAGGAAAGAAGGTGATGGAGCCTCTAATCAAACACTTTCAAAAGGTTTACAACAAGAAAACTCTACCCTTGTTGAGCATGCTCAAACTTCTGACCAATAGAGTATTCCTCTTTGTCATTAATTACACTCTCTTGAGCCACAAAAGGCACATAACCCCCAGTGGAAAAAGATATATGGTCCCTCACTTCCTTGATAAAAGAGTGCTTGAAAAATATTTTATGACATTGTTAGGCATCTACATAATGGATCTCAAGGGAACTTTGTATTTAAAATAGATAAAATAAGGTGTGATGTGGTGGCTTACACACTCCTTGAATGAACAATGATGAGAAATTCCAGTGTATCTAGAGAAGTGAATTAAATCAATTGTAGAGAATGGAAGTAGTGCATGTTACAATAAAGACAAGATATCATTGGTTGTGGTGGGAGGGTTGGTTTTATAATCAAGGGGGTTCTTTTGAAAGGGAAACAACCATTGGTTTCCTCCCACAGATGTAAGATATAATCGAGATAGTTAAGGTTAGAATTGGTCAGTTAGGGTTGGTTTGTACCAATTTGGTACATAACTTGTACAAACTGGCCCTCCAACAGAGTTTTTCTACCAGTTCATTACCCTCCCTTTCTAACTAGCTAGTTTGACTAGTTTCTAGTTTGGACCAACTAATTTTTAAAATTGTGTTGAGACCTATATGGTCTATAAAACCTTAAAAAGGAGAGAGATTAATTGGAATCCTTTAAAAAATTATTTCTATGCTCAAAAATAAGTGAGAGAAGTGCTCCCACATCCCCATAGTTATGCCAAATTAAAATGTTAACAAGGTTGGTAGTCTGACAAATATTTTGAAAATTAGATCAAATGTGAGAAGTGTTCTGAGCTCATCATAGTTATGTTGACTTAAAAGGTGAAAAAAGTTGGTATTGTGACAAATATTTTGAAAATTAGATCGAATATGAGTATAGAAGGGGGATCTAAGAGAAAGTGTTTTCCATCTTCAACCATCTTTATATCACAAAGGTGACAAAATCTTTCATCCCACAAAATTGTAGGAACCGATCAACTTTGTATTGCAGTATTAAGCTCATAAGAATTAGTTGAAATCTTAATAATGTTGATTTAATTCTTAACCGTTATTAAAACAAAATAATATTTTTGGTTTTCAATATTGAAATTGATTTTGAATATATATATCTATATATATATATATATATATATATTATATAATTATTTTTATTATAAAAAGAACATATATTAAAATATTAAAAAATGCATCATCCATTTAAATAATGTGAGATTGTTTTGAACCTTATTTACATTTTACTCTATGCAGAATCCAACAATTTAAATGCACCCTCCATTTAAACCGTGTGAGATAGGTTTTGATTGTTTTGAACCTTATTTACACTTTATTCTATGGAGAATCCAACACTTTTCAAATTTCATACACTTTACTCTAGGGAGAATCCAACACTTTTCAAATTTCATAGTGGTTTGAAATTTATTTATATTTTACTTTTCAAAATTTATATTGGTTTGAATTTTATTGATATTTTACTTTCGAGAGGACCAAATATTTTTTAAATTTAGAATATGATCTATTGGACTTTAAGAAAGAGATTAATTGAACCTCTTTAATATTTTATTTCTATGATCGAAAAGAAGAGAGAGAAGTGTTCTTAGATCACTATAATTTTTCTGACTTAACAAGTCAAGAAGGTTGGTAGTGTAGTATACCTAGGGGGTATATTATGGGGTATGGGGTACAAAGGGAGGTACCAAAGATAATAAGGTAATAAGGTGGTGGGTCATAGTTAATAAATAAAGTAGTTAACCAACATCATGTAAGAGACCACTAGTAGTTAGTAATAATGTGATAAGCCCATTGTATTAGATATATGGTATTGAGAGTCTCATGGTAATAACCCAAAGTATTGTATGTATGAAGCCTATATAGAGGTTAGAGACTCCCCATTGAGAGGTGTCAAGGATTATTGTATTGGAAAGTATATGGCTTGTGGAGTGTTTTCCTTCCTTAAGGAGTGATTGTATGGTGTTACCCTACCTTAAGGGTTTTGATTAATAAAGATAAGCATTTCTATATTCAGATCTTGTTATTTCTGGGCGTATTTGCATTCTTTTAATAATTTGTAGGTCAGATCTATTACAGGTAGTGTGCAAAAGGTTTTGGAAATGAGAACGGATGTAAGTAATATCTAGGAAATCCAAGATGTTTTTATAATAGAGAAACTCTTGATCACTTCCTTATAATACCTTATCTTCATTTTTCCTTCTAAGTCTTTATCATTCCACAACTTATCCTTAAATTTGGAAGTAATAGTATTCTTAATAATATCTTTATTCTAAAATATATAATAATTTACTTCTAAAATATATAATATATATCACATTAAGCCAATTTGTAATTATCTACGCCCATGTATCACATTTTATCACACAGGACCTCGTCTAGCGCACGTCGATTTATCTGTTGGGTCCTCCACGGTCTCCATGGTTCCGGGTAGTACGGTGTACCTTCATATCTTCATATATGCCTATAAGCGTAATTAGACGTTAACCTTGCCGTAAGCCATCAGAATGCCCACACTAAGTTATACATATTCCACTTATGGCGAGAAGAAAGTGGCCCCTACAAATCCATTAATGTGAGTTTAAGGGCAACTGCTCTGTGCTCTGTGCATTAGATGAGCGGCATTGTGCGACGTTGTGGGTAACGCAAGTTTAGTTGCAGAAGACACAGCTAGACCCTAATGTATTGGCTTGGGCTCTTTGTATTTAAATTAGATAAAATAAGGTGTGATGTGGTCGCTTACCCACTCCTTGAAATGAGCAACGACGAGAAATTCTAGTGTATCTAGAGCAGTGAATTAAATCAATCGTTGAGAATGGAAATAGTGCATGTTATAATAAAGATACCACTAGTTGTGGAGAGAGGTTGGTTTAATAACCAAGGGTGTTCTTTTGAAATGGAAAACCCATCGGTTTCCTCGGAAACTATCTGAAAAAATTTCAGCAAAGGTCCAAGACTTTCCCCACACATGTGAGAATTGATCGGGATAGCTAAAGTTGGAACCGATAGGTTAGCACCGGTTTGTACCAGTTTGGTACCTAACCAATACAAATTGATTCTTCAAAAGGTTTTTTTACCAGTTTATTATCTATCTCTTTCTAATTACTTGGTTTGACCAATTACTAGTTCGAATCATAGTTACCAAAGTCGAATACGAATTTAAATTCAATTCGATACGAAAATAATTTGATTACTTAAAATTCAATATGGAAAAAATTCAAGAGTATACATCTTACATTTAACTTATAAATACAATTAAAAAATAAATAAATAATAATCAATCCATATTTTAAATAGTTAAACTATTTACTTTTAAATATTTATAAATTAAAACTATTAAAAATATATATATATATATATATATATATATATATATATATATATATATATATATCAAAACAAACACATAGTTATGTCATTTTCTAACTCTATTATTAATTATTAATTAATAATTAAAAAATAGTAAACCTATGAGTGTAGAGTAGCCTTCCCAGCGAGTAGTCTTAAAAGCACACTCTTAAGGAGTTGTTTATGTCGCTAATTTTGTTTGTTGCACAATCAAATAAATCCAAAATAAATAGAATGGAAGCACACCTAAACCGTAACATAGAGCAACTGCATGGACACGTGTTGGCTAAGCATTCTCTATTCGAGCAAGGGAAATTAGAAATGTTCTCTAGTCGATGGAAATACTATGATTCTTACCCTCCTTAATCTTACCAAGTCCATCCACGTCAGTTCTATTATCTGGGAGAAGAAACCAAAGCTAATATATTTTCCTCGAATCGAATTTAACTGTATTAATCACCAAACCGAATCGCACTGTTGAATATTCGAATTTTTCAAGCTAATTCGGTCGAATTTGGTAACTATGATTCGAACTAGCGATTTTTTAAAATTGTGTTGAGACCTATATTGTAACACCCTGCGGTTGACAAGCAACCAGGCGTGCGCTCCACCCGCTATGTGATGCGACTAAGGCATGAAACAAAAGCGTGGGGCGACTAAGGACGAAATTTGTATGACATAGGCGATATTGGCGTTCCATGTTTTATAGGGTGAGTTGGGGAACTCGTCACACCATGAGCTGACCTAGAGCGACGGCAAACAAAGGACAGATTGAGGGGCTGTCTCGTGCCATGGGCGCGCAGACCTCCAAAGACGTTGAAGGATTGCTTAGACATGGCGGTTGGATAGATAGGTGGAAGAGTCGGCCGAGGGCGCGACCTCCATGCAAGGAGGCATATAAACTATGCGATGAAGCTTGCCATTTGACACCAAGCGTTTGGTCTTCAACCAATAAGCGAGTAGTGTGAAGTACGGGAGGAAGAGCCGCAGCGTGGCGCAACACTATGCGCGCGCCCGCCGGGCAAAAATTACCAAGTCTTGCATGAGTTTGACAAGGTTGAAAGTATTGGACGAGTTTCGGGTTGCGTTTGGGCGGTGGGTCGTGCACGGGCACGCCCGCCCAACTCGGCAAAGTGACTTGGTTGTATTGTATGTTGGGTTGTGGTGAGACCACCGTGCGGTCTTACACGGGTGGGCGCCCAACTAAGGTGTAACGCTAGTTGAGTTATACTCCCGGTCATTGTACAAAAATTCTCTCATATAATAAAAGATTATTTTACATGTGATGTTGTTCTCCTGCTGTTCTATGATGTTTTAATATTAATGGTTTCCGCACATTGATATGTTATTCATGCTTAATGATGAATGTTAAGGCGTAGTTTGTAAAGTAAGATAATAATGGTGAATGTTAATTACTTAGATGGTGCCGCACCTGGCCAATTTAACAAAAAAATAATTGGGTGCGTGACAGGTGGTATCAGAGCAGGGTTGCTCATGACAGGTGAAGTTGATTCAGGGTTGAAGAAGCTTGATGAACGCAGAGAACAGACATGATGTAGGGAAAATTTATGGAGAAATCATGGATGAACAGTCTGGGTTTCGTGGACTTGATGGTTCATGGCAAGACCATTCAAGCTCTGGTGGACACGGGGGCCACTCATAGCTTCATGACGACACGGTTGGAAAAATAGGTTGGAATGATGATCTTCCCCTCGAATCTAGAAGTCAAGGCAGTGAACTCTAGAGCTAAAGTGGCGGGTTTGGAACACGAGTCCCTGTGCAGATAAAAGACTGGAAGGGTCAGTTGGACTTCACAGTGATGGAGATGAACGACTTCGATATGATACTTGGACAAGATTTCTTAAAGGGCAACAGGTCTATTGTTGTCCCCTTCTGTGATGAGGTAGTGCTGGTTGGACAGTCACAAACTTGGACTTTGCCCACTCATAGGCAAAGGAAGGAAGTTAAGGTGAATCATGTTTCTGCACTAAGTTTGGAGAAGGTTATGAAGGAGTTAGATATGGAGACATATGCGGTGATGTTCAAGGGAGTCGAAGGTGATGGAGTGGGGACGCCTGTTCCAGCCGAGATTTCTGAGGTGCTGACCAAATATGCGAATTTGATGCCTGATGAGCTACCAAAGAAACTTCCACCAAGGCGTGCAGTGGACCATAACATTGAGCTTGAGCCAGGAAAGCAACCCCTGGCTAAAGCACCTTATCGGTTGTCAGGACCTGAGTTGGAGGAATTGAAATGACAACTAAAGGAGTTAGCTGATGCAGGTTTCATTACACCTTCAAGGTCCCCTTATGGAGCTCCGGTATTGTTCCAGTGGAAGAAGGATTCGAATGAGCTACGGATGTGCTGTGATTACCGTGCATTGAACAAGCAGACAGTAAGGAACAGGTATCCTTTGCCATTGGCTGTTGATTGCTTTGACAAGCTTGCGAAAGCCCGAGTGTTTTCCAAGGTGGACTTGAGGCATGGGTATTATTAGGTGCGGATAGCTGAAGGAGACGAGAAGAAGATGACGATAGTAACAAGGTATGGTAGCTTTGAGTTCCTTGTTATGCCATTCGGGTTGTGCAATGCTCCTGCTACATTTTGCACTTTGATTAATGATGTCCTACAACCATACTTGGATTCGTTCGTAGTAGTGTACTTGGACGATATAATGGTGTACAGTGACAACATGGAGGATCATAAGAAGCACTTGGCGATGGTGTTCGAGGCACTGAGGGCAAATCAGTTGTACTTGAAGAAGTCTAAGTGTGTGTTCTCTGAGACCAAGATTCCGTTCCTTGGGCATATTGTTGGTCAAGGGTACATACGGATGGAGCCGAGCAGATTGAAGGCGATCGAGGACTAGGTTGAATCGAGGAATGTCCATGAGATGAGGGTATTTTTAGGCATGACCAACTACCAGTGGAAGTTTGTAGAGGGGTACTCCAAAATAACATCGGCACTGACAAACCTATTGAAGAAAGACAAGAGGTGGAATTGGATGGATAAATGTCAAAAGGCATTTGATTACTTGAAGAAGAGGATGGTTACAGCACCGATACTGAAGTTACCTGACTTCGAGAGACCATTTGAGGTACACACTGATGCCTCGGATTTTACCATAGGAGGGGTTCTTATGCAAGATGGGCATCTGGTGGCGTATGAGAGTCGGAAGTTGCATGATAGAGAACAAAGGTATTCGGTTCATGAGAAGGAGATGACTGCAATCATTCACTGTCTTCATATGTGGAGGCATTACCTGATTGGGAAGCTGTTTGTTGTCAAGACTGACAACGTTGCAGCAAGTTATTTTGCATCACAATCAAGGTTTCTGCAAAGCAAGCTCGTTGGTAGGACTTCTTGGCAGAATTTGACGTGACTATTGAGTATAGACCGGGAAGGCACAATGCGGTAGCAGATGCCCTTAGTAGGAAGGGAAAACTTACAACATTGGAGGGTGAAGACCAGGCAGAGAGGAGTAGGAGTCAAATTCAAATGTCAGAAGAGATGCAGAATAAGCTCAAGGAAAGTGTTGAAACCGATACTTTGGTGTAGAATACAGTGAAGCAGATAAAGGAGGGGAAGACACGAAAGTTCTTTCTATGGGACAGGTTCTTGTTCTTTGGAAACCGACAATATGTTCCAAAGTCATATGGACTCAGGAGGCACCTTTTGAAGGAGTGCCACGACTCACCATGGGCTGGCCACCCAGGGCAGCGTCGTTCTTTGGCATTGTTGGAGAGAGGATTCTTTTGGGAGAAGATGCGAGAGGATGTGGAGGAGTATGTACATATGTGCATCATTTATCAGTAGGACAAATTGGACAATCAGAGACAGGGAGGACTGTTGCAGCCTTTACCGATTCCTGAGAGGCCATGGATGAGTGTCTTAATGGACTTCATTACTCAGTTGTTGTTATGAAACCAGCTCAAGAAAAGATAGAAAAGAGAGATCAACGCCTTAGAATTCAGCCTCTTCGAGGGGGCAACCTCCTTTACATTACATAAATGAAAAATTCTTGGATGATTCAATTGAAAAGACCTCCTCTCTATATGTAGGAGTATAAGGGGTCATAACATAATCAGAGCCTACATAACAATAATAATGTAAGGGCACAATAATAACAATAGTGGGCTTCTATGGGGCACAATAGTAACAATATGGGCACTACATGGGTACATCAATATAATAAGGGGTATAACTCGATAGTAATGGGGTAATCACTAGTATTATAGGGACCCAACATGCCCCTCTCCTGCAAAAAAGTGTTGTCCTCAACGCTTGAGTAGTTCTGGATACTTCTGTATAAAATTCTCATCCTCCCATGTGGAATCTTCAGCGGATAAGTTCTTCCACTTGATAAGATACTCCGAAATTGAAGATTTCGTAGCTGCCGAGCTCTTGTTTCTATGACTGCTTCCAGTTACAATATAATTTTTCCTTCCTCATCAAGTTCTAGCAATATTGTTTGAACTGGGAGCTTGTCGCCTATAACCTTCTTTAAACATGAAACATGGAAAACTGGGTGCAATCGAGAAGCTGCAGGAAGCTCCAATTTGTATGCATAGTACCACTTTTGCAACACCGTGTACGGACCATAATACTTTGGTGATAATTTATTATCCTTCTTAACTTGCTTGAGGGACATTTGCTTATATGGTTGTAGCCGTAGGAATACCCAATCACCTACATCAAAACTTCTTTCACTGCGATGTTGATCTGCCTGTTGTTTCATTCTATTTTGTGACAACACGAGGTTATCCTTTAAGAGTTTGAGGACTTGTTGTTGATGTTCGATGTGATGTTCCACTGCCTGAACCTTAGAATTTTCTCTTAAATATGATGTGATGGATGGTGGTTGATACCCATAAAGTGCCATAAATGGGGTCATTTTGTTGCTGTATGGAAGGAAGTGTTATACCACCATTCAGCCAGAGGCAACCATTTGACCCATTGTGTCTGTTTATCAGATACAAAGCAACGAAGATATCCTCCCAAACATTTGTTTACTATCTCAGTTTGCCCATCAGATTGAGGATGATAAGATGAGCTATGAGCTAACTGAGTACCAAGACAAGAAAATAATTCTGTCCAAAAATTTCCAGTGAAAATGGGATCTCTGTCACTTACAATAATCTTTGGGTTTCCATGTAGCTTTTGAATTGTTTCCATAAATGCACTAGAAACTGTACTGGCTTTAAATGGATGTTATAATGCACAAAAGTGTGCATACTTGGTAAGTCTGTCAACTACCACCATGATGACACTCTTTCCCTCAGACTTCGGTAAACCTGTGATAAAATCCATTGAAACCTCCTCCCAACGTTGGCTTGGAATGGATAATGGTTGTAATAGACCCGGTGTCTTAATTGTTTTAACTTTATTTTGTTGGCAAACCAAACATTCCGCCACAAACTTTTGAATCTCTGATTTATGGCCCTCCCAAAAAAATTCCTTCTTAACCCTGTGGTATGTTTTTAAAAATACCGAGTGCCCTCCTAAGGGAGAAGTGTGCAATTCAAAAAGAATCTTTTGTTTTAGCTGGAATTCTTACAGAGGTATAAGTGATCTTTGTACCATAACGAATCATTTTGCTAGCTAAATGTATCAGACGTACTGGAATCTTGTTGTAACTTTCGAATAAGTGCCCACACTTCTTCGTCACTCTTCCATTCCTCCCTTGCTTCATTTATCCAATCTGGTTGGATAATAGAAATGGCGCACAACAATGCTTCCACATCCTCATCCTTTCTTGAGAGTGCATCTGCCACCACATTTTGCTTCCCTTTTTTGTAGATGATTTCAAAGTCATAACCCAACATCTTTGTGACCCACTTTTGTTGCTCTTCAGAGGATAATCTTTGTTCTAAAAAGTATTTAAGGCTATCATGATCTGTTTTTACCTTGAAGTGTCTTCCCATTAGGTAGGGTCGCCATTTCTTAAGTGCATGGAGTATTGCCAACATTTCCTTCTCATAAATATCTTTGTGTAA
>APFE031164124.1:42044-60652 GCA_000404065.3 Pinus taeda
AAACAGATGCGAACCTTTACCACATCATGGTAGAAGGTAAACCATTGATCATTGTTCTTTATGTCGATGATCTGATTTTGATATGTGATGATCAGCTGATACAGTCTTGCAAGGAGGACCTTGCAAGGGAGTTTGAAATGAAAGACATGGGTCTTATGCACTACTTTCTAGGCATGGAGGTGTGGCAGAAATATGGTGAAGTATTTGTGTCTTAAGGCATGTATGCCAATGAGATACTCAGGCGCTTTCACGTGGAGAAGTGCAAGCCCATGCAGACTCCTCTAGCTGGGAGCTAGAGGAAGGATGATGCTACTTCAGGTGAGGTAGTAGTTGCTACTATTTATCGGTAGTTTGTGGGTTCACTTATGTATCTGGTGAACACATGACCCGACTTATGCTTTGCGGTGAACCAGCTGAGTCAAGCTATGGTTCATCCTACCAAGTTGTTTTGGAAGGCAGCGAAGCATGTGCTGAAATACCTCAGAGGGACATCTTAGTTCGGATTGTGGTACAGACGGATAGAGGGAGTGAAGCTTCAGGGTTTCACATATGCGGATTGGGTAGGGAGTCCATCAGACCAGAAAAGCACTTCTGGAGGAATCTTCATCCTTGGTTCAGCTGCAGTTTCCTGGTATAGCAGGAAACAGAGTTCAGTTTCACTTAGCTCAGCAAAGGCTGAATACACGGCTGCTAGTCAGGCTGCATGTGAGGCCATTTGGATGCGGAAGATTCTAGTGGGATTGTTTGGTGAGAGGATGGATCCAACTGTGATCTACTGCGATAATCAGAGTTATATCAAGCTCTCTGAGAATCCAATTTTTCATGACAGGTCCAAGCACATTGATATCCGATATCACAATCTTCGAGACTGTGTGGTTAAGAGGATCATGTTGTTGCTGTATGTTTCGACCAAGGAACAGGATGCAGATATTTTGACTAAGGCATTGTCAAAATGCAAGTTCGAGTTCCACAGAGACAGGATTGGGGTTACTAACAACCCCTTTCTTGTTGAGAGGGAGTGTTGAAAATAGCAACAAGAAATGCTAAATATAGAAGTGCTAAATTTAACACTACTATAAATAGCATTTTGGGATACCTTCCTATTTTAGTTAGTCCCTGAACTAAAATAGAGAAGTAAAAATTCGAATTTGATCTTAGCAATTGTTTGTAAAATAATTAATTAATTCATATTGAGTTAATTAGTTGTAGAAAATCAAACATGAAGTCTATGTGGGGACATGCAATAGTTTCTCCATTGATTGAGGAATTTATCCATCAGTTAAAGAGATAAGGATGAGTTGTAATTAGTTGGCTCAATTAACTGAGTCAAGTCTAGTTATATCAATTCAAACAGTTTGTTGAGTTAATTTTGAGTTCAGTTAGTTAATGCATTCATGTATGTAATTGCCGCACTTTAGATAACTGAATTTTCTCTCATAAATAACTCATGCATGTCAGTTCAGATAGAGACCCAATTGAGATCAGATGGAGGGATAGTGTACTATTAGTTGTAGGAATATTCCATTGTGAATATATCTTGCATGCAGAAGGAATTGATTCCTTGGAGATTGCGCAGTTACTTCTTCAGTTTAGTGAGTGTGATGAGGCCAATTCACACAGGTGGCATCATTGGACCCCAAGAAAAATTGCGCAAGGAAATAGGAGGCTTGGAGGGCTGAGGGAAGGCATATCTAGTGTCTATTCAGTCTATGAGCTGTATTGTTTGATTGCAAAGAGAGCAGGATGGCTTGTGAGCTGATTCTTTTTGTAACTCGAACATATTTCCACTTGTATGATAACACAGAGATTGGGGTTTTACGCGAAGGTTTTCCCTGGGTTATTCTTCCGTGTTCATGTGTTATTGATTTCTCATTCTCAGTTATATGTGTTCTAATTGATCTTGCTCATATTCAATTAAGCTTCCGCAAAGTTTGTTGTAGGAGTAGATCTTTTATTTTGCTTTAGGATATATTGCATAATCTATTGATCTACATTGGGAATTTCTACAGGCCCTTTTTCAAAGACCCTTTCCTTATCCTCTAAACTGGTGAAAATTACTGTAAAGAAACCTCTAACGCCCAACTTCAGCTCTATGTGGCCTTTTGGTTACCATTTGTGCTGAATCCATTTTACCAAATCTCTTTCAGTAGGGAAAACCCTAATAAACTTACATATTAGTGCATGATCCTTCATAAACTTTCAGTAGGTCTCTAGTTTGTTGTTGGGTATTCCCAATCTTGGTTTTTTAACTGTCCGCGGAAGGCATTGACCTTGCATGCGAGCTTGCCATTGGACACCAAGGACTGAGGATTCCTTCTTGTTTTCGTTCTAGTTACCAGTAGTCGTCGCTGCGCCTTGGGCACTCGTTTCTCTTGTTGCGATATTCCAGCAGGAGGGGATCTCTCCCCTCCCTGCAAACGCACTTATTCAATCTGTTAGTGCATTATATTGTAGCGTGGTCAAATAGTTAGGTACAACACCACGATCATGATTTTGTTGCAGAGTTTGTAGGGTTTTCCTTCAAAAACCCTAACAAAATGATTCATGAACTCTCTCCAAAATATAATCTTTGTTTGAGTATTATTATATATTCTGTGTCGTTTTTTTACTTTTATTTTTTAAAATAGTTATAGTTATTTGTTATTTTTAAAGTAAATTTTTAATTAGTAGGCTTCTTCTTTTCATGATATATAAGGGGAGAAGGTCCTAGTACTTCAAGAAGATAACCAGTTTTCTAGGATATATAAGTTTTAGAACAAGTATAACTTGAAAATTTTCAAATTAAAAGCTTTAATATTATATAAAAATTGGTGAAAATTTTCAACAATTTAAAAGGATTTTAAGATTTTACTATTTTGAAAAAAAATGTAAATTAATTAAAAATTCCAACTTGGGTGAACATGTATTTGAGATTTCAGAAGGTTGAATATATCTATTTATAATAATAATTCCATAACCTCAAAAATAAAAATAAAAAAAGTGATCCCTAAATTTAATTAAAGTCTTGAAATAATGGGACATCTTCGGTGAAGGGATTAACTAAGGGTATTGGATTTTCCCATTTCCAATTTGAAAATATGTTATCCGTGGAGAAGGGATTAACTAAGGGTATTGGATTTTCCCATTTCCAAATTGAAAATATGTTATCCCTGGAGAAGAGATTAACTAAGGGTATTAGATTTTCTCATTTCCAAACTGAAAATATGTTAGCAATAAATGGTATTATATAGATTAATAAAAGAAATCATTGAAATATAATACCTAGATGTAAAATAGATATATAGTTGTTGAAAATATTTAATTAATAAATAATATTATCTAAATCAATAAAAAAATATATTGAAATATAATAATTGAATATAAATATATAATTATCTTAAAAATCAAAATAAAAACAGTTAATTTATTTAAAAACAAAAAAGAAAAAAAAATGATAAGCAAATAGTGAAAAGTGAAAAAATTAAAACAAAAGAACCAATCTGTCAAAAATGTTCTTGCACAATGGATGAATTCCACCCAAGTGTTTAATTGGTTGGCTAAGGGTAAAAATATTCTACTTTCGTTAGGATCACTTCCTTATATATTATAAGGGGAAAAACATTGATATATTTTTAGATTACAAATTAAATGATTTATAATTATTAGTATATATTTATGCTTTTATTGAAGTGAAATATATGGAATTTTTATAAAGGTTTAAGATTTATTTGTTTAAGGCTTGTTTATATAGTCTTTTGAATTATAATTTTATAGCATCTTTTTAAAATTTATTTCCAAATTTATGAGTTAAATTAAAAATTGAAAATTGAAAAATTAATTATTTTTAATGTTGGAATTAATTATATATAATATATTATATATATAATAAAATATAAATATAAAATGAATATATATATATAATTATTATTTATATATTTTAAATTTAATAATTAAAATAAATAAAATAATTAATAGTTTAAATTTAATTAAAAATTTATAATATTAAAAAAATTTCATGGGTTTTGAAGCGCAAATGGTAGGGTGTTATGGTAGGGTGTTGGGTGAGGTCGTTAGTCCACTGCCTTAAGAAATATTTAAGAGGGAGGTAGCATGACTTGCCCCCCACATGCACATGCATGCGAATGAATTTAATGTGGATGGAGGTGGTGATTTCTATATCTGATTTAGCTTTGGCTACCGGTCAACTAAGGTAGAGAGTTAGTAGTGATGAGTTATTCCCCTATTTGTCATGGCTAGGTTTATGATCAAAGATTTATAAATTTCTACTGAGAATTCATTATCTCATAGTTCTAGTGCTTTTTCTCATCTCATCCTCGGTTACAGTTCAATCTGAAAACATTTGTGGAGCTTTGGTAGTAGTTTTTTGTTCTATGAGACTTCATGTGCGTGGTCTTCCCGAGGTGAAGTCTTATCGGAGTGGGAGGAACCAGGGCCTATAGGAGTGTGGCTAGTCCTTTTCTTGTTGGTAGGTTGGTTGCTACTTTGCTTCTTTCCTATGTTCTTCTTGTGGAGTATTCGAAGGTTTGGTTCAGTTCAATCCTTCGACCAAGCTAACTGACTCTATCGATGGAACTTTCTGTGTTCTCTGTCTCAACTCCTCTTATTTTTGGAAGCTCAATTGTAGGTTTTTTCATGGTTATATGTTATGTTGTAGTTACATTTTGTGGCTAAGAAGGGTGGCATGAATTTTATTTCTTGGAGTTCTTTTTGGTAATATTTATCTTCCATACTTGCTCCATTCATTTCTCGCTCTCTATCTACAAACACGTTTTCAATTTTTGCCTTAGGTCTATCCCTCTTCTATTCCTCACCTATTTGTTCTCCTGCAGTCACATCGAGCCCCTAATGTCTATACAATATGATTACCCAACCTTCACAGCACATGTGTAGTCATCGAGGTGGGTGAGGTGGTCGCAGAGGAGAGGGTGGGTGAAATCCTCATATTAGAACCTATGCCCAAGCACAAGTTGACGAGGTTATGGATATCTACCATTCCATTGTTCCACCTAAGATCTGAGTAAAGATTCGACGCCTTGAGACTATGTCTATTAATGAATATCTTGTTTTTTCGAACTCAGATATTATTGATGTTTTTCCCCATTAAGTTACCAACCCTGGTTATAGTAGGGGAAGACAAAAATAATATATTAACTCAATAACTCCTGGAAACTCAAAACTCTTTTTCACAAATTATTAAAGGAGACATGATAGGAACAAATACAACATGCATATTTGTTGCCATGAATGACATCAAATGTGCTCAAATATTTCAATGTTCATGTCTCAAAAGCTCGGAATCCTATTTAGCTCACCTTGAGAGCCACCTATAATGTGAGCCAAATCCTTTAGCTTCTCTAGGCTCCAACTCCAAAAACCCTAATTCTGTGACCTCCTCAAACTCTTGAAATTTTTATGTTCTACAAAGATATTTTTCTCTTTAGTTTTCTAATTGATAGATTTTTTTATTTTCAGTTAATATTTTATTGATATGACTTTTTTCTTAGAAAGTCGTCAATATATTTCCCTAGTAAAAAATGGAAATTGCCTTTCACAAATTTAAAAATTTAAAAATAAATGAAAAATATATTAATATTTTGAAATTCTAAAATATATTAAGTAACCTTACCTGAAAAAATATTAATGAAAAATATTAATATCTTCATTAAATTAATTTTTAAAATTTTTATATACCAATACATGTATTTTACTAACTTTTTAATATTTATATGCACTTATTTTTATATTTTTAAATTTAATTTATAATTATAAAATTTATGAATTTTCTTAAATAAACTTTAAAATCTTATTAGTCCCTACCGAAGGACTACAGGGACTATTAGCGATCAGTAGATGTTGACCTGGTATTAATTTGGGTTGACAAATGAATGTACTCAGCTTTTTAACCAAAGTTTTATTAAAATGATTTAATGAAACAAAATTTTAGGCAAAGTTTTAGTTTGCACTTCTTATTGCTTGAAGTAATGTATGATTTCTGAGACTGAAATTAAAAATTAGGATAACCTGCACGGAAGAGTTTAAAACATTTATGAATTTAAACTAATGCTAAATTTCAAGTTAGCATTAGCTTGAAACATTTAATGTGATATTTTTTTATACAAAGATAAAGATAAGGAGGCGTGAACTTTTGTTTATACAAAGTTATGGAGGAGTTAGCTACGGCTCAACACATGCCTCGTTTGGGCTCAACATGTGCATCACTTGTCTACTGCCTCAACACCTACACCTGTCGTGGTTTGAATTGCTCCCTTGTTTGCACTCAACAATTGCATCACTTGTCTACTGCCTCAACACTTACACCTGCCATGGTTTTCAGCTTCTCTTCCTTGTTTTCAAATCTATCTCCTCTGTTGTTGCATCTAACTCTTTTAGTTTTTAGCTTCTCTTCCTTGTTTTAAAATCTATCTCCTCTGCTGCTGCATCCAACTCTTTTATGAGCATCTAAGGCCGCCCTACTGTGCCTATAAATCTAAACCAGCTCGCCATTCTCTCGATCACCTTGTGCCCCTAAGTAGAGTAAGCCCTATTTCTTGTTGCATTACTAGTAATCTGACACTAAACAATGGCACCCACAATGGTGGCTAGGGATCAACCCGATTTCCTTGTAATGATGGAGCTGCCGAAGTCCCTGCAATCCATCTTCATCAGACAAGGACGAGCGCCCTAAGGTGCCCTACAACCACTTCAGCAAAGACATTCCCGTTATTTCTCTCTCAGGCATCACTGGGGAGGAGAGGGGTCGTGTGAGGGAGGAGGTGACCAAGGCATGTTCTGAGTGGGGAATATTCCAGGTGGTTGATCATGGTGTTCCCCAGGAGCTTGTAGAGTCTGTGACTCAGATCTCCAGGGCTTTCTTAGCCCTCCCAAGAGAGGAGAAGCTCAAATACGACATGAGAGGTGGAAAGTGTGGAGGATTTGTGGTGAGCAACCATTTGCAGGGTGATGTCATTCTCGACTGGAGAGAAATCTACACTTACTTCTCTTATCCCCTTCACTAGCGTGACTACACCAGGTGGTCTGTCAAGCCCAACGGCTGGAGGTACCCCCTTCCATCCCATGCATCCCCCATATAAATTGATTTCAACTTTGTTTCATATGAATTGAACACTAATTTGTTGTGCATTTATAGGGAGGTTGTGGAGAAATACAACGAATCCATGATGGGTTTGGCATGCAAACTGTTGGGGATAATATTAGAGGAATTGGAATTGGAAACTAAAGCAGTGACCAATGCTTGTATGGAGATGGACTAGAAAGTGGTGATAAAATTCTATCCCAAATGCCCACAACCAGACATGACATTGGGATTGAAGA
The DNA here is from genome assembly GCA_000404065.3 of Pinus taeda. Taxonomy (NCBI): domain Eukaryota; kingdom Viridiplantae; phylum Streptophyta; class Pinopsida; order Pinales; family Pinaceae; genus Pinus; species Pinus taeda. Next base: position 49,377 of record APFE031164124.1, read on the forward strand.
GGCATATTGATCCAGGCACCATCACTCTTCTCCTTCAAGACCAAGTTTGAGGCCTCCAAGCTACCAAGGATGATGGCTAAAACTGGATGACAGTTGAGCCCATTCAAGGAGCGTTTATTGTCAATTTAGGTGATCATATGCATCTAAGTCACATCGAATCACTCATCAGTTATGTCTATCTAGTTTCAGTTTTTTTTTTTTTGGTATTTTTATTTCGATTGGTTATTTTGAACATTTATATGTTAGGAAGCTAGTTGCTTTAAATACTCAATCTACAATCGACACAAACTCAATCCACACAAACTCAACCTACAAGATGTTTTAGATTTATAGGCGCACAGCAGGGCGGCCTTAGATGCCCATAATAGTTTTCACTTGTCTTCCCTGTAGATCCATGGATATATGGGTAGAAGATGCATGGAAATGATTGCAGTGTCAAGATAGATGGATTGCATCCTCGCTAGTATGGGAGATGGTTGTGGAACTACCATAAGCGATGTCATGAATTCGAATGGACGATCAAGGGGGGTTAATAATAATAGTTTCGAACCTTAGTGATGCCTGTGGATACATTGACATTGTTCCTGAATGCGGTCACGTTAACATCGAAGGGGCCTCCACCACTAGACGCCATCGTTTTCACAAAGTTTCTCACCATCTGACTGCCTGAATAGAAATAATGGTGCCGCTACTAATGTTGTAAAAAACCGCATGGTAATTTGAGTATCTCATTCAAATCGTTGATAAAAATACGAATGGTCAGAAAAGAAAGAAAGGCTCCAACACCACAAAGAAAATGATATTGTTTTTCGAGCAATTTATGGAGCAATTTATGGAGTGATAGGAAAGCATGCAACAAAAGTTGTTGGAAAATATAAACATGTGCAAGACATAATGGTCGAAGAGGAGGCTTGAAAAGGCAAAGAAATGACAAGCCTGCTAGTCATAATTACTAATGACTAAAATCATAGATGTGGACCTCAAAGTGACAAGCCTCTATTAATGATAAAAAAGATATACACAGCCGGAGAAATCTGGGTAGATGGTAAAAAACGACACAATTGGAGAAGATAGATGGTTAGTGTGAGTAGGATCAGATCTCATGGAGCTCAAGCACACAAGTAGAGTGTTCCAGGTTGTGGAAATAATTCATGGTAGCATGTAGGTGCTAGTGTTTTATCACTAGAAACTTGGGTCAAGAATGCATCGATGCAAACAACCGCAAACTTGTGGTTGGCAATTGAGAAGTTGAATCTCAATATGTAATGAAAAGCTTGAAGGGAAAGGAGAAAAAGGACTAGTGAGATGCAAATTAAGAGAAAGGCGAGGTGCTTGTGAATTAGAGACTCTCTGCAGCAAATCGTAGTTGCAGATATCGAGAATAAGAAAAAAAGAGGTGTTTGGGAATCGACTTCGATAACAATAAAACAACAAGAAATTGTAAACTATTAGGCTTGGTGTTCATAAAATATTCAACTTACATGTTTGAGATGAAAAAAGTACTTTCAAATCATTTTGTGACTCACAGGACTCAGAACCAAAGGCAAAATAGCATAAGCAAGAGAAAAAAATAAGGTGGTAGTGAAAAAAATCATGATTTTGTACTCCTCTTCAAGACAGATGGATTGCATTAATATCAATGCATTGATTACATCCCATTGCATTGAAAAAAGTTTGTACGCAGAAGTTACACTGTTTTTAAGAATTATGTTTTTAAAATGATAAATTAAATTTTACTTTAACCTCGTCATTAGCATGTGAATGGATCTTTACTTAATTAAATTAGTGGATGGGTATCTTAATTTCTATGATTGCACCTTGGGGGAATTTTGGATGGGTATCTTAATTTCTATGATTGCACCTTGGGGGAATTTTGTAGAAGCCAAACAACCTAGACTTAGCATACAAAAGACAAACAAAAAGAATGAATTGAAAGCTTGCAAATTTACAAAACTAACTTTCCTTACAAACAAAAAACAACTAGAAAGGCAGTTGGTTGTAAGCATCGAGCTAATTTAATGGGAGGGGTTTGAACACCTACTTGTAACAAACTAGTCTATTTCCTCCCTTCAAGGCAGGTGCAAATGTGTAGCGTACACTTGAGATCCCACAAATGGTAACCAGTCACCTGATTGCTGGTTGAAAGGCTAGATGGTCATTCTGGTAGGCCAACAATTCAACAGATCTTCTTAATAGAACTTCTCTTTTTCTATTTATTTATAACCATATAAAACTATAACCGAATGGAATTCATGTATTCGTGTATATGTGAAGCCCACTTAAGATGATGTTTCTTTAGTTTTGAGTTGAGAACTAGAAAAGAAAAGGAAAACAAAAAGTAAATGGATTCTCGATTACCTTTGTGGATTCGACTTGAGAGGATTAGCCTTGCCCTCCCTTAACCTAAGTTTTGGCAAGATTTAAAATTGTAATTGAGGAGGTGTTCAATATCTTCTTTCCAACAAAACTTAGTGCCTGTGCCCAACCGGGTAGTCCATTGATCTAATTTAAGTCAACCTGATAAAGCAAGAGCGTTGATCAAGTTGAAGAGTTAAGGGTTGAAGCCTAGCAGAGTATCTTTTATCGAGTATTTCTTTTAACTCACAAGGATGGAGATGAGGAGTGGTGGCTTATATTAATATACTAGTTGGAGAAACCATGTATATGTATTCTAGTTCAGAGGTACTTGTGTGCTTTATGCTTCCTCATGGTTGTTATCTCTGTTATTTCTTCTTAATTTCAAGTTTACCAAATCAACAATTTCATCAAATCTAGAATTACTTCCTCATGGTTGATGTTTCCATTATTTCTTCTTAATTTCAAGTTTACAAAACCAACAATTTCATTAAATCCAAAATTGTAATTCTTGCAAAAATTTCCTTGCTGGATTCCGGTGATGAGGCAAACTGGAAATGTTGAAAATGTAGAATATCTAGTGTTCTTTTTAAATTGACTATACCATCCGGCTATTCTAAATTGACAGTTGATCATCTTATAATTTTGTGTTTACCATTACAGCCTTTTTTGTTTGTATCCATAATGCTTCTGTTGGATCTCAGCCCTTCGTGAAAGAAACTTATCTTATGCTCAGATGCAAGTTGGTGCCAACATATTTTACTCCTTGAGGCATCTTCATTGTTTATTTGTATCCATAATGCCTTTGTTGGATCTCAACACTTCATGAAATAATCTTATCTTATGCTCAGATGCAAGTTGGTGCCAACATATTTTACTCCTTGAGGCATCTTCAATGTTAAGTAAGTTTTGATGGTTTCAGCTATATGGCCAAACTGACTTCCATTCTTACTTTTGCTTCTAGGGCATTGTAAAAAACTTTCTTACTTTTGCTTCTAGGGCATTGTAAAAAAATTTCACCTGAATATGAGAAACTCAGGGCAAGTTTCAGGAAGGTCATTTTGTATGGTTTCAGCTATGGCCAACTTCCATTCTTACTTTTGCTTCTAGGGCATTGTAAAAAACTTTCTACTTTTGCTTCTAGGGCATTGTAAAAAACTTGCACCTGAATATGAGAAACTCAGGGCAAGTTTCAAGAAGGTCAAATCTGTGTTGATAGCAAAGGTAAATATCTTTTATAGATATATTTTTGGAATCATTATATGTAATATTAAATATTTTTTTGTTTAAGGTTTCCCAGATAGATTCTTGAACATATTGCATGGTGCTAGTCATACACAACATTTGTTTCAAACATGAACATTTGTTTCAAACATGAACATTCGTTTCAAACATGATTTGAAATTTGTTCAGTGGCTACTTTTTACTCGACCAATCCATATTATGGTTTATAATGTGATGACTAATTATCGGTTAAAGCGAGAGTTGCAAGTCTTGAAAATTAGTGAGTGCTTTACCATGCACACTGATTGGGAATACCGACATGATCTTTTGCCAATAATTCCACTTTGACTAATTATTGATTAAAGTGAGAGTTGCAAATCTTGAAAATTAGTGAGTGATTTACCATGCATATTTATTGGGAATAATGACATGATCTTTTGCCAATAATTCCATTATTCATTCAAAACCTAATGACAAACGCATTAGTAGTTGCTTGTGCTTGACAAGCTCTTGATATTTTCTCCTTACGAGTTACTTTGCCAAACTAATTTTTTCCTAACAGGTTGCATTTTCTAAAGACATTTATGGCCACTTCAAGGCTTTTGGTTGGAATATCTAAGGACATTTATGGCCACTTCAAGGCTCTTGGTTGGAATATAGTCTTTCTTCTTTCAATGAAACTGTGAGACTTACATTTATTAACTTAATATTACAAACCACACTTATTTTTTGCTTTTTAATATTATATAAAAATAAATAAAAGCACTTATTATTAACATACTAAAAGTTGGGAGCTAAGGTTCGGAGATGATTGATGTTCATGTCATGCATAGCAGCTAGTCCCAGTAGGGAGTACCGCTACGACAGTCGCTCCCTTGTTTTTTAATAAAGTAAACTAAAATTAAAACTAATAAAAGAGAAGGAAACTTATTGGTTATTTGACAAAATAAATAATAAATTAAACTTTGTGTACAAAAGAATAAGAACCAAAATTCGAAGTGTGTTATAGAAATTGAAAAAAAGGAAGAGTTCATAAAATACCGCATTTTTTAAATTAAAATATAAAATAAATAAATAAAAATAATGATTTTTTTATTTGAAAATTAAAAATTAAATGTATATATTTTACTTTGATATTTAAATTTATATAATTATATATACTATAATATATATATAAGAAAAAAAACTAAAATAAAACAGAAATAATAATGTTTAAAAGATAAGAAATCCCGATGATAGCTATGGTGGTAGTTATCAGTATTCATGAGCTTAATAAAATTTATTATTTTTAAAAAAGACAAAAAAAACAAATACATATATATATGGGAAAAGTTTTAAGAGAATCATTTCTAAAATAAGCTAATTTTGATGAGTTAAGTGGTTAAGAGAGCTGGTATTATAATAAATATTTTGAAATTGACATCTAATATAAGTAGAAGTGAGAATTTCTAAGAGAAAATAGTTGTTTTCTCTTCAACCTTTTTAATGTAATAAATATGACAAATTCTTTCTACCCGCAACATTTTAGAAATTGTTCAATGCCTTGTTTCACTGTTTCACTTTGGAAATAATGAGTTTGTTTTTATTTTAATAGTAATGTTGATTTTCTTTTTTACAATAACTATAATAGAGATATACTTTTTATTTTCTATATTAGGGTTGATCACCTCATTATAATGTCTTATTTTTCTCTAATCATTTTATTTTTCATGATGCCATAGTGTATCCTTGAATTTGGATAAAATAATAGTTTTAATATTATTGTTATTTTTCAAGTGACCTCTTCCTTCACATGCCAATGATTTATTTAAGACTTTTCATCTTTATCTGACTCTTACTTGACACACAAGTAGTACTGATTGGATTTTGAGGCAAACTTAGGAATCTTATTATCTTCCTTGTTGTTTATCTTGTTCATGTACATTAAGGACCTAGTCATAGCCATGCTCTTAATGGGGCAATGATCCCTAGGATTTATGCAGGAACAAAATGAAATACAAATTTAAACAGAAAGACAAAGCTACAGACAAAATTGAACTTCAATTCATTAAAAACAAAAATTGAAAATGGTTTGCATGCAGAATGGAAATAAACTAACTCGGGCGATGGAAGCTTAAATCCAAGGAGAGATGTGATGGTTGCATGCCTTATGAACTATGTTACAATGAGTATTAGAGGCATTTTTATTATTGAGAAACAAAGGAAAACCCTTAACATCCAAAAACCTAACCTTAGGAGATGAAGTACCTAAATTTTGTGGGCCTCGTTGGGATTAGTTGGAACGCCAACTTCCTAGGGTGGTAATTTAGGCATATGATCTTCGTTTGGTGCGCATGATACCTTGTTAGAAATATCTATCTAAGGAAAATAATTTTTCTCAGCAAGCCCCCCACCTATGGGCTACGTGCTTTGTGCGTATTCCAAAAAATGTTTTTTACGGCCTCAAAATGACTCTGCACCTTCAGGACCTGAAAAACCACCAAAAATATAAAGTTGTGCTAGAATTAAGGAAACTAAAAAGAAACAGTGCCGGGGGTCGAAGTAGAATAGGTGGGTGGCCACCAATATCCACTTGGATTATTCCGCCCCCCTTAGGAAGCAATGATCCCCATTACATTGAGAGCCTCCATGAGATGAGGAAACTTCTACTGAATTTGGTCCCTGATGAGCCACTTGCCTTGGTGTAGGAGTTGATCATCTTTAACAACCCGATAAAGTCGGATCCTCTGTTGTGAGTGTTATTGATCTGTGTGTTCATGATCCAATCAGTTGCAACATGTTCAATGCAGTCTAGGTTGAGCTCTATTGGTGTTAGCTGCTAAGTAATGTAGATGTGTCAAGCAATGGTGGAAAGTATGGATGAAGGCAATCCATATTGAATATTGAGTGCATACCAAGGAATGGGTTGATACTAAGCTTGAAAGTGTGGTCTCACACAACCATGGTGATGGTGTAAGGCCCATATCAAAGTGAATAAATCTTCCAATCAGCTCTGACAAGGTGTTCCTTGTGCAAATGCAACCAGACTTTTTTTCCCAATTGAAACTTATGTGGCACCTAATGTTGATCATTTCATTGTTTGTACTTGGCATTGGCTTTATCCAAGATGTTTTGAACCTAATGGTGGATGTGATGAATGTGTCCAATAAACCTGGTGGCTTTATTAGCTTCTGGTTGAACATGGGCATATCCTTCCTATGTAGTTGCAAAAGGCAGTGCAACATCAATGGGACATAATGGATGAAACTTAAGGCCCACTTTATAGGGTTTGTGGCCAATCGAGCTATGGAGAGCCCTATTATGATAGTGTTTCACATAGGGAAGACTCTCATCCCATGTTCGCAGATGCTTAGAGTTGAACATCTAGAGTATGTGCATAATCATCTCATTGATGATATTTGTCTCACCATCAATCTAGGGGTGGAATTTATTAGACTTTGTGAGCTTGGTGTCCAACAATGACCAAAGTCTTGAACATAATTCACTAGGGAAAGTTTTAGGGGCGAAAATTCACAAATTGGTTATTTTTGGGACATTTTCAAAAAAAATTATTCGCTAATTTCATTAAAATTTTTCCTTTTTTTACATATATATGATTAAATGGATGATATTCGCAAAAAAATTTCCTATTTTATAAGTAAATTACAATTTTTTTTATTATATATTTGCCTACATTCTATACATATGAATTTTCAAACTAGAATAGTCGCCTATAATACTATATATAAGTAAAATAGTAAATCCTTGAAAAATACCCTGGAATGCACTTAGGAACCTACTATATTGATTTAATATAATGGATTGTGGGATCCTGAAATGCATCCACACTCGTTCAAAGAAGAGTTTGGCAGTGGCTTCTACCGTGATACTCTTCTTGCACATAACCAGTATGGCCATCTTATCAAATATATCGAAAACCACAAATGCACATTCATTACCATGCTTAGTAGAAGGAAGGATAGACATATAATCCACGGTGATGGATTCCCAGGGCCGGTCAGGAGTAGGTAGAGGAGTATACAAGTCTTGTTTCTTAATGGTTGGAAAGGTGATGGCACAAACAATCTAGCATTTGATATTTTTTCCAACATCATGTCGGAGATTTGGCCAATAAAAACACTTTTGTAGTATTACTATTATCTTCTCTACACCGAAGTGTCCTGCAAATCGACTGTAGTGTGCCTCCCAAATCATCTTGGCACACTTGCTTGAAGGAAAAAAAATTTGTTTCGGGTTGCATAAAAGTGCATCCTAGAGGTGGAAGTCTAGAAATGGTTTTCCATCCATCAACATCCGATATGTGGTGGAAAATTCTGGATCATTTTTGTAAAGTTGTAACAACCAGAAGTCTCATTCCTACAAGAGTCGAGAACAATGGTCAGTGTTGCAACCAGTGGTCGACTGAGGCAATATGCAACATTATTGGTGCTACCCTTCTTGTACTTAGTTTTCATATGAATTTTTTACAAACATGTGGACCATTTCCGATGGCAATCATTCTGCAGATTCCCTTGTGTTTGTACAAATTGAAGAGGTCGGTGATTTATGTGGATGATCATATCCTTCCCCAAAATGTAATGTTTCCACTATCAACAAGCCTACAGGATGGAAAATATCTCTTTATCATTGGTGGGGTATTTTTGAATTGTATCTAAGAGTGTCTCACAGTGATAAGCCACCAGAATCCCTTGTTGGGTGAGAACTACACCAATAGCATAATTAGAGGTATTTGTCTCAACTTCAAATGGTTGTTGTAGGTCTAGTAATGTGACTACTAGTGTAGAGAAAAGGTGGTGGTTCAGCTCAACAAACGCCTTTTGTTGGGACTTGGACCAGAAAAATTTTGCTTTTGATCTACCCTTAGTAACTTGACTCAAAGGCTAAGTGATATGAGAGAATCCCAACATGAACCTTCGATAGAAATTAGCAAGGCACGGAAAGTTGCGGAGCTTTGTTAGAGTGGTCAGGGTTGGCCAATCCTAAATGACTTGTATCTTAGCTGGATCTACATGCACACCTTGCTCATCAATAATGTAACCCATATATTGGACTTTGTACATGCCAAAGGTTCATTTCTCCAAGTTGGCACATTGTTTGTGTTATCGTAGTGTTTGAAGGACCTACATAATGTGTTGCAAGTGCTCTTCCCAACTCTTTCTAAAGACAAGGATGTCATCCAGATATACAACCATAAATGAGCTGGTGAAGGGTCGCAAGATGTCATCCATCAGCCTCATAAAAGTTGTAGGGGAATTTGTCAACCCGAAAGGCATGACCAATATCTCAAAAATGCCCTCCTTGGATTTGAAGGCAGTCTTCCGTACATATGTGGATTCTATTAGAACTTGGTGATAGTTAGAATTCAAATCAATCTTGATGAAGTAGTTGGCCCCCTTGAGTTAGTCAAGAAGGGCATCAATTCTTGGTATTGGATACTTTTTCCTGATAATGATTTTATTTAGTGCTCGATAATCAATGCAAAGTCTCCAAGTCCCATCCTTATTCTATATGAGTACAATTGGGCTCCGAGGAGGTGAGGAACTTGTTCAAATGTGCCCCTTTTGTAGTAACTCCTGGATCTGCCACTTGATTTATTCGTTCTCCAAAAGAGAGAGATAGTATATTAGACCATTGGGTAGAGGTGCCCCAAGAGTCAGATCAATCGAATGCTTGAATCGATAGTGAAAAGGTACGCCTATGGGTAAAGAGAAGATGTACCTATATTTTTCCACGATCTTATCCACCTACTTCTGTGCATGGAGGTACCGTTCCCGGGGGCTGTGGATGTGGCTATGATCTTCCCCTTAATTTGAGACTGAATCAGAAAGAAAACAAATTTCCTGGTCTGGGAGATGATATTACTACATTGCTTAGCAGAGATTAAAGAAATAATGGTAGGTGGGGCTACCTTCAGTATCCTATGTAGCTTACTGCCCAAATTAATAAAAACATTGTGATGCTTGGACTCATACACAACCTGATGCTTCCACAAGTATGGTTGGCCTAATAATACATCACAAAATTCAATGGGAGAAACATCACATAATACCTCATTTCTGAAGGGCTTGATGCTGTAGGGTAGGTAACATTGGTAGCTGATGCAGAGATCTTGCCCTTGGTGGAGCCACATGATGGTGTATGGTTGTAGATGTGGTGTCTTCGATAGGTCCAACCTCTTCATGACCTCAACTAAGATAAGATTTTTTTGGCTCCCGCTTTCAATAATGAGTTGTAGTAGAGAACCCTTCACCCATATCTGTGAGTGGAAGAGGTGCTCCCCTTCCTATAGACCTTCGTGCTCAATATTCTGGACCTTGGTGGTGGAAATGATAGAAAAAGGATTTTCATCGATAATATTCTTCCCCTTATCAGTCCCGTTGTTGGAATCTGATTCAGAGTTGGAACATGCATCTGACTATGAAGCTTTTAGGTCGGCCACCAGTGACTACTTGGCATGACACTGATTTGTGTTGTGAGTGGGGTTCTTGTGGAACTCACACCATTTTCCTATGCCCTCCTTTGCCTTCATGGTGTTATTCTTTTCTTGTGGCTTCAATGGGTTTTCCTGGGTCACCTCGCCTTGTGTTTGTCCTTTATTCTATGGTTTGGAGGTGCCTTTTCCATGCTTCATGTTTGCAGATCCAAAGTCTCGCTTATTTTATTTATTTTTTTGCTCAACGTTGACAACATATCGATATGCGACACTAAGCAAGGATGTGTCCATGAATTTCATCTCTACCTAGATGTACTTGTGCAGATAGTCGCGGTACTTGAGTACCAAATGTTGCTCAAAATCCTTGATATCCATCTTCATGCAAAGGGTATGAAATATATTTGTGAACTCTGACACATCTTGGTCCCTTTCCTGCCACAGTGTGGTCCATTTTATGCACTTATCTTCATAGCTCTTGACAAGCTAACATTATTCCTTAAATGTGTCTCAGAAAGAATTCCAAGTGGGTGTAGCTAGAAATGGTGAGGGTTCCTTCTTGTCCCTTTGCTCATAGTAGGTTTCCCACAATTCCTTGATATGGGGGGAAACTTTGAGGATAAAAGTAACATTTTCCTTATTGGTTATGGACTAAAAAATATCCTTCCAACATATTTAACCATTTATCTAAGACATTTGCATCTATTTGGGCTTCAAATATATGAATTTCAAAGTTAACTTGTACTTTAAAGGGGGCGGTGCCTCTGAAGTGACTTTCAAATGAAGATGCTTTTCCCATTGATACCTATCAAAGGATCTGGGAAAATTTATACATCATCTTGTTCCTTTGTCGCTCTAGAGCCTCTTCGAGCAACATTTTGAAAGGATCTCCTGCTTCCTCGTCTTTCTTTTCTTCCATCGTGGGAGGTTGTCAAAGTCGGAGAGTGATCCAGGTGGAGATTGGTGGCCACCAGCCAAGTCCACTTGGACCCCCACCATAGCTTTTCAATTTTCTTAATTGTAGCACAGTTTACTATTTTTAGCAGTTTTTGGGGTCCTAAACTTCTGGAGCCGTTTTGAGGCCCTAAACAATGTTTTTTTGGGAAAAATGGGAGCAACATTGGTCCATGGACCAATGTTGCTCTTCCCAAAGTTGTACTTCTCAGATAGATATTTCTAACGAGATATTGTGCACGTCAAATGGAGATCGTATGCCAAAGTTACGACCCCGGGAAGTTGATGTACCAATTTACCCAAACGAGGCCCA